>WOVY01005667.1:0-89855 GCA_013436015.1 Rhipicephalus annulatus
CACGTCAATCTGTAGGCAGGGAAATAGTGGAGCACAACTGACATCGCTGTATAGAAGCAGAACTCGCTGTTAAAACACAATAGGCCTAAATAATAAACCAGCACCCTACGACAAGCACCCACGTGGTTTACCGCGAATGGCACCGAAGATATGGACGTCAGTTTGTTGAAACATTTCCTGCTGGCTCGGTCTTTATTGAAGTTGACTTAGAGTTCTGTGCGGCAATGTACACACACTTCAGAGTGAATACAGACTAGATGCAACGTCTTCGCATGAGTGTTCATAGATTCTGTATTCTTCTCTGTTCGACGCGAGAAACGGTTCGCGAGAGGTTCACGTAAACAGGAGTGCGAACGGGTGTTCAATGGCAAGGACCACAGCATGCCACTGAAGCCTACCGGTCAACCAAGTCAAGCGTCTGCTTTCATCAAGCTCATGACGACCGCTGGCAGCCTCGTCGTTTACTTCACTGTTGCCCTGACTTCCGGCAGTCAGGGTGCCATGACTCACGAAGCTGTTCACCATGTTCAGATCTAGGATAAAGAAGCAGAACTTAAAACTAAAGGCAAGATCTCTTACTGAGGTGACTATACATGAGGGAATCACAGTCTTATTTGAGCGGAAATTGTTGATTCACCCTGTTTCACGTATTTTAAAACTGCATATTTCTTGTGCTGTTGGAACAGTCTGTGACCCTTCAACAAACTTGTTGGGTTCCAGGATGTAATTAATGTGTTGTTCAAAACAATAAGAATTAGAAGAAAACGTAGCCTCTGTCTTAGAAGTGAAACAAGTAGCCCACCCGAACCACCATATGATTATGAGAGACACCGTAGTGATGGGGTCCAAGAATTTTGACCACCTTGGTCTCTTAAACGTGAACCTAAATCTAGGCACACGAACTTCAAGCATTTTCGCCTCCATCGAAAATGCGGCTGCAGCGGCCGGGTTTCAATCCCTCGACCTGCGGGTAGGCAGTCGAGTGCCTTAGCATTAGACCACCGTGGCAGGTCTGTTTAGCCATTACGTACGTCTACTCAAAGCTTAATGCTCAATCTACTCAAGGCTCGATCTACTCAAGGCTCAAGGCTACTCGGCATGTGATCATGTTTGTAAATAATACAACACTGAAGTGTGATGGCTTAATTGTGAAAGTCGCCACAAGTTCTCTTTCTGGTGTCATGGTGAACTCACCAATGGCAAAAACTCTAGTCATCACAGACTGAGCATAGTAATTTCAGTTGCTTTCCAATATTAATAACTGATCACAACACTGCATTACAAACTGGCTTGGTTACGACATAGTGCGAAAACCAGCATTATGCAAACGTCACACGTATGGTGCTGTCTTAAAATGTGCTGTCCAAGAAATTATAAGCACTTGCCATCTTTAACCTACTAGTCCTCCAAAAATAAAACCTAATTTGGGTAGCCCAGAGTAAAGGTTAAGAACACTTTGAATGAATATTCACTCAATAGTGTGCACTCTTATTTTCTTCCCTGCCTGAGACAAAAAGATTGCGCTTGACCAAGCACTGCAGGCGATTGAATAGCTTCATATATTTCTTTATACTTTAGCAGAATAAAACGTCATTGTGCACTTCTAAGCAGCCGTTACTTATTTTCGACTGCAATTCACCAGAGCACACCATGAAATAGAGGTATGCTCAGCAAAAGGTCTAAATGTGGCAGTACTGCCCACCTGCTCCATAACGCATCATTATAAAGCAGTAAACTTTAGTGGTCTGTTCAAACTTCAAGACACATCTTTTCACAAAATTGCAAGTTATGTTACCCCAACTATTTTACAAACTATGTCCTGGATTGTTTTTCAGAGTTGTGACAATTAAGTGTCACCAGGCTCAGCATTCAAAGACGTTTGAAGCAGTTAAAGCATTCTTCAAGGAGCATTTTGTCCACTAAGGCTCAAAATTTTACTGTAAATATGCGGCATAAATTTTGAGATTCACAGTTATTAGTGTTTTCCTTCATCGACACAGCTGACAGGAATGTTTTTAGATACTGAGAGACTAGGAGCTGGCATATAGAAAAGATTTTGGTTTGGATGCGAAACAGGAAACTGTAACGTTGGCAGGCCCTTGTTATCAAACCGGATGATTTCTGGACTGGTGAAGTATACGGTGTAATGGGAGGCTGTCTAATCGGGACAAGGTTGAGAGAAATTTGATAGGAAAAGATTTTTCAATGGCTACACGGTAGCCTTGTTCACAAGTTAGCTGGAACATATTGAAATGCTTTTGGAACCGATGCAAAAATCCGCCTTGTCCAATGCACCGTCTTCTCTACTCCGATTGACTCACATGGCAGCTACAATCTCTCTGATTGATTGAAAATGTGACAGTTTCACATACTTTGATGACCCAATTTGACAGCGTACAGAATACATATAAAAATAAAAAAAAGAACCTACATACTAAGCGACCATCTGGAAAAAAAGAAATGTCCATGCAATATGGACACTTATGACACTTGCCATAAAGACAAGTAATAAATCTACGACGTCTGGCCACACCTAATGTTTCATTATTCACATAAGTGAAAGTTAGGCCATGCCTTGTAAAGCTACAGGCTATCTTTGTTCTCAGTGGCAAGCGTTTGCATGCAATCAAGGAAAGAAAGTACTACATGTTAGTCGACAGCTTCACACTTTTTATGCTCCCTCACAAATTACATACCGACGAAGCTAACTTTTCATCTATCGGGCAAGATACTTACCAGACTCTGCCATGACCTGGTTGGCTGGTGACGCGGACCTGAACAACGCAGCAGCGTGACCTGACTAAGGCGGTGGCTCGGGCGAATCGATTTGCATCTCGTCATTCCGGTCACCGAGCCTGACGAGGACGGCGCTGGGCGATAGACTGCCCAACACTTCTTTCCTTCCTGAGATCAGACACAACCGTGCGCCCTCGTATGATTATTACACGGCCTTGCGAGAGAACTAATCACTACGTTAAAGATTCAGGTTCGAAAAAAGTTGATATTCAGTGCGCAGGAACGGGCAATATTCCGGCAACATTCAGAGTCAAGGTGGTGTAGAAACAAGCGAAATAAAAAAAAATACAAGAATTTTTTTTCTTCTGGAAACGAAAAATGTGCCGACGTCTAGAAATTCCGCCTCCCCCAATCTCTATAGTGCTATCAGTTCAACTTGCAAAATAGTTTTTTGAGCTCCAATATTCACAGAGACCCGATTTAATGACAAAGCACTCCAGCTGTTCTCAAAGTAAACTCCTAGATTAAGTCACATGGTGGCTCCGCTTCCTCAATTGCTCCTTCCCGCAAGATTATTGGCATGTTGTACTTGGAAACAATGGATATAAAAACAGCACAAGAAAAAATACATTTTAGCACACGTAGTTTGCAATTATTCTGCAGTTTGTTCTCTTTTGTTGGGAGAACTAGATTCAAAGCTGCTTCGACTGACCTGTTCGCCTGTCTAAAGTTAAGACTTCTTTACTGATCTTTGCATACTTTTACTTAAAACTTTCCTGGGGAGATGAGAAAAGTTCACTTTAGGCGACGAGTGTTACATTTCTACGTAGACGTACATTCTTTTCCTTTTTTTGTTCATCATTTACGTGTCATATATCTGGGACTATTAGCTGTTCAGAGAATTCACATTCGGCGTGTTCAAAACACTTAATGAAGTTTCAACTCCAAATCAGTGCTGAAGTCCAATTCGACTGCTCTTCACGATGAACAATATGTTCATACTTGAACGTTTTGCCAGAAAGTGAAGAAGGAAATATAGTTTTCTGTGCTCAGCAAAATACCTCTTAAAATTCGCTTAAAATAAAAAAGAAGACTGCTTTAAAACAGAAACATGCCTATAAATTTATGGAGGATTAAGGCATGAAGAAAGTATCAGTGATCACCTCCCCACAATCACACCTTATGTCAACTCACCTTCGACATGGATGGCTGGTTTGTAGTTGGGCCAAGGCAGCTTGCATCCAGAAGTGTGGCACTCGAAATCTGGCAGGATTCTTTCAATCTGCAATAGTGCACAAACTATAAGTCACGAACTCATGGCATTCGCGAGACAGAAAGGGTGCAAAGTAAAGCCACAATATACGAACACAG
Source organism: Rhipicephalus annulatus (assembly GCA_013436015.1). Lineage (NCBI taxonomy): Eukaryota > Metazoa > Arthropoda > Arachnida > Ixodida > Ixodidae > Rhipicephalus > Rhipicephalus annulatus. The sequence goes on from WOVY01005667.1 coordinate 4,108, forward strand.
TGACCGGCAAGTGGCCCCAACCACTCCCACTTAAAGCACTCCCTCACGCCCCCGAACGCATTCATAAGCTCATCGGACAAGGCATCCCCTCCTGTGTTGACCGTGGAAACACAGAAACCCTGGATCATCGATCTCCTGCTCCACTGTCCTGCTTTCAGCGGGGCAAGAAGCAATCTCCTGGCAGTCTAGGCTAAGCTTGGCCTCCCAAGGACAACATCCAAGCATCTGATCTTCAATTGCTACTGGTGCAATGCGCGCTAAATATGTCTTACTGACACTGGTCGACATTACAAGGCTCCGAGAGCACTTGTAATTTTTTTTCTCTCTCTCTATTAGGGGCGAAGCTCCAGCTCCTTATACTGTGGGGACGTCGTAGTCATATTAGCCAGCTGCATTGCATGTCAATAAAAATGGTATCACAGCAAATCCACGGAGCGAATGATGATGAGTGGGGCGAAGCGTCCGTTAGTCAGTCCGTCCGTGCTTCAGTGCGCCCATCCGTGCATCTGTCCACCTGTGCATTCATCTGCCCGTGCCTCGGTTCATGCATCCATACGCTTCGCTCCATTCGTCATCATTCACCTCCTAGATATGCTGTGATTTTTTTTAATTAGTAGTACATTTTTTAATTAGTAGTAGTGCATTAGTACACTCAAGAAAGCTCTTCCAAGTTATAGCATCTGTACCTTGTAGACCCACGTTAACCTTCAAACACTCTTACGCCAGGGATCGAATTTTCTTTATTAGGCAATACAGTGAAAGCCTGACCCACTGTAAAACCTGATCGTGAAACCACCCAGTTCAGTGGTAGCATTACGCCATAGTTGTGTAGATGGTATGCTTTCATTTCATCAGCGCTTCTCCACTTTGCGGGCTTTCGCGGATGGTGCTTGCCTTAACACTTTTTTCTACTCGTTATTTCCTGACACAATAAAATATCTGAATAGTTTAACAGACGATCGACTTAGTAGTTGTTACCAATAATTATCAATTTTTTTCTTATGTTGTGAAATCGCTCTTGAAATAAGTGTTTGTATTGCGCATCTTGAAAATGCGCTTCTTTAAAACGTACTTATGCTTTTTTTCAAAATGTTATGGTAATCTTAATAATGTATGTGTGTATATTTTCAACGCAATCTTTTCCACAGGTTAAGATTTTGCTACCCCCCCCCCCCAACATAATGCCTCTATGGCGATGCAAGTAATTTCTTAACAAACAAATAAAAAAATGGAAGATTATACGTATAGTGGGAAACGATGATAAGCGAAGAACGAATGAGGAAGCTCGATATATCACTTTAAAATCAGCACGTAACGAGGCGGACATAAATTATGCCTCACCTGACTTCCATGTATGATTATCATGTTTGGACATTTCATTTACCTTCGTCGTCTATTCACGTCATGCGATACCGAACTTGGTATATGTGGACATTGCGAAACAGCCGCGAGCGCATATGAGCATAGCATGTGTCATGTTTTACATGACACGCATGTCATGACTAATTATGTTTGGTTGGGTCATTTACCTTTGTCGTACATTCACCTCATGTAATACCAAATTTGGTATATGTGAAGCTAGCAAAATGACCACGAGTGCACCATAAGTGGGGCATGTAGTCATGTTCTTACATGACACGCATCTCATGATTATCATGTTTCCATCAGTCATATAGCTTGGTTATCTATTCACGTCCCGTAATACCAAATTTGGTATATGTGATGCTAGCGAAACAGCCGAAGTGCATCTTGGAGTGTGGCATGTAGTCATGTTTTTACGCGACACGCATGTCACGATTACCATGTTTCGACGTGTCATTTACGTTTGTCTCAGTTTAAATACTACGCACACAATGGGCAAAGGCCTTTCTAACAGTAAGCTGGCAACCAAACGGATTGCCATAAAGGTCACGATGTATCTCTGAAAATACCCCACCTAATGATTTCTTCCCTATGGAATTGGGACCACAAAGTAGGGTTCTGTCAAGGTAACGTAATGAGCACAATTGATATATAGCCCAGCTGACACCTGTTATTAGTAAACACATTCTTGTAAGCTCAGCTACACATCATCAGAATGGTTTATGCCAGCAAACACTCCAGAATTGTGGTAAAATGCAACCAAAATGAATGAAATAGTTACACATATGGAGAGGTGCAGTGCCATGGAATCGGTTGCCAGAGGCAAGGTATTGGTGCTATGACCGCTGTAAAGCTCCATAGCATGTACAGGTAAATCCACTTCCACCAATAATGTTATATTAATTCGGTGAAAGGCTAGTTACAAAATACGCACATGAACCAACGGCAACTATGATGGCTACTCTCTTCGTGAAAGACATTGCAAAAAATTACACCATCTCTCGCTAAAGGGGACCATGCGTAGATACGAAGCAGCTTACACTGGCGGCAGCATTGACGCTGGCACTCATCGCGGCATTGCGCAGGCGAGAAACCTGGGGAAGCGCAAAGCTTCCAGTAATAGGCTGGTGTTCTAGTGAAACATGCCATTCACTGCTAATGGGCAATGAGAGACTGAAGACTCCAATTGCACACAGAGACCCGGAGTCAGATCTTAGTTTATGCGCATGCTGCAAATTTTTATTGTTAAACAACGCACAAGAGAAATCTCTCACTAGCACTACAAGATCCATTGCCTAGTAAATATATATATATATATATATATGGAGCGGCCAGTAGTAACAGCAGACAATTTTTTCAATCAAGAAACTCGTCAGCAGGCGCTGCTTGCGTCAACATTGTGAGGAGGGAGGGGGAGTGTAGGAGAAAAGAGAGGAAGAGGGCACGCACACCCACAAGTGGAGTGCGGACGCCACCGAATTAAGCTCACTCACAAGATGCTTCTAATCCAATAGGGAAAAAAAATGGAGGGAGAGGAAATACTATAGCTTTTCTTTTATGTATTGCATTTCTTCTTGTTTGTAACCTTGAACCAAGTCATAACCACCTAACAAACTAGCCCAACAGTATTGTTGACTACCTGGCAGTCAATACCATATCCATTTCTAATGCAGCCACGCTGAGGTGGTTGCCACATTAATATGCAGAGTGGTCAGGCTAGTGCAAATGCAGTGCACATGTGATTACAATATGCCTCCTCTCCAGCTAATCTGTCAATGTCATGGTGTGTAAACTTGCATTACAGAAAAAGTATTTGGTTGTTATATTAAGAGCAAGCCAAATAACTTTCCTTCAAAGAGAAGATGAAACGTTTCAGAAACATTCTTCCACTTTATTAAATGTATCAAATAAATGCAAACAAAACACACACTGTGTTTAACAAAAATGTATTGTGGCATCTGCAAGACTGAAAAAAGAAATGCACTGAAGAAGGGTCTGAAAGGTTCTGAAAAAGAAATGCACTGAAGAAGGGTCTGAAGGGTGAAATTTAAACAAAAATAGAAGTGACATGAATACCTTCATGACACTGATAAAACAACTAACAAATTCGTTTACCAAGACTAGGACATTGATAGACAGAAAATGTGTCTGATGCTTCAACAGTTTTACTAGTCAGCAAATGCTACAGAAGAAGCATAGCAGTAGATATTCACCGGGGTATCAATATGCTGCAATATTAATATGCTGTCAGCTGGACATTGCAAGGCACGTTAAGTCTGTAAATAGAGCATCCAATATATTCCAATGATTATAAAAATCTTGAGGCCAAAGAAGTACAAAAAATGCAAAAACTCTTTGAAAGACTAGAAAACTGTGCAAAGGAACAAGCACAAAAAGTGCCGAGTTGGAGAGTACATGTAAGAACACCTGATGATCCACATAACAAGTATGACATAAGTTGTCAACTGCTGCACTCAAAATATTCAATGAACAAAGAAGTACATTGCATCGAAGTTAAGAGCTATCGATGTTGAATAATAGTATGAAATATGAGAAAAGGTATATAGATTTGCAATGCCAAATGCAAGGGCAGGTCAAATGTGTCAGGAGAATAAAAAATAATGAGCAGCTCAGCTGCTGCAAATGAACACTGCAGGAAAATAACTAAAAAGCAAAGTGCATAATCATATTTCAGTCAATGCAACACTGAATGAGTCACAGCCAAGGTCATCTGCACCCCGGAGATAAAAGAAAATCTAACTTTCCATTGTCAAGGGAAAAGCTGCACTTGTCTACATAGTGAAAAATTCGGGCTCAGCTGCACAGCACGCCATAACAGAAAAGAAAGATACAGCAACTGTAGAAGATACGAATGGACCAATGTTTCAATTATATTGAATTGGCAAGTTTCTCTGCCCCATTGGCACAATTTTTTTTTTTCATCGTGTGTAAGCATATTACCGAAAGAAATATTTCAGATGCTAAAATTGCAATGCCAAATGCAAGGGCAGGTCAAATGTGTCAGGAGAATAAAAAATAATGAGCAGCTCAGCTGCTGCAAATGAACACTGCAGGAAAATAACTAAAAAGCAAAGTGCATATTCATATTTCAGTCAATGCAACACTGAATGAGTCACAGCCAAGGTCATCTGCACCCCGGAGATAAAAGAAAATCTAACTTTCCAGTGTCAAGGGAAAAGCTGCACTTGTAGTCTACATAGTGAAAAATTCGGGCTCAGCTGCACAGCACGCCATAACAGGAAAGAAAGATACAGCAACTGTAGAAGATACGAATAGACCTATGTTTCAATTATATTGAATTGGAAAGTTTCTCTGCCCCATTGGCACAATTTTTTTTTCATCGTGTGTAAGCATATTACCGAAACAAATATTTCAGATGCTAAAATTGAGTCTTGCAATACAGTTATATCAGTGATAACTGGCCCTGAATTGACGAAGAAGTCTCTGCCCCCCTAGATTTTGCCAACTCTCCTGTCCGAATTTTCAACAGCCGTTTTTAAAGAACTACAGCAGATGAAAATTCTTCGCTACAAATAATTGTGTTGTCAAAATGAGATTCTTAAGGAAGCCATCGAATGCCAACAAAGCAGAGCCAGAGAGCACATCAAACGTGCAGCAGGTACAAGCTCAGTACTGCAGATAAAATGTCTGCAAGCAGTTGCGCGGTCTGGCAGCAACTAACTATGCAACTGGCACTACATCACCAGTCATCACTGCCATTGCTTAGTGTTGCCCATTACACCATGTTCATCTTATCTTGTCCGGGTGGTGGGTACTGCTGTGGGTACTGTGGTGGGTACTGCTGCGGGTACTGTGGTGGGTACTGCGGTGGAGCTGCAGGGTAACCTGGCTGTGCAACATAACCACTGGGGACCAGTACAGCACCTGGGGTCATGCCCACTTGTCCTGGGTTCTGACTGATAAAGGCCAACTGCTTGTAGAATGACACCACGACCATGAGGAAATAGATCTGCAGAGAACAAGTGACAATGTAGATACAAGCTTTGCAGTATAAATAATAGCCACACTCAACCATCAAGCATATAATCCTCTATCTACTATGCATCACTCACTACAACTTGACCAGAATAAAATCACTTAAAATTAATAGCTGAAAGCTTCGAATCTTCGTCGAAGCTTTCGAATATTCATTGAATATTGCATTCGTAATATTTGTATTAGATTCAATAGAGCATCAGCGTTAAATACAGTTTCTTCATGTTTGCTTGTGTGCGCTGTTTCAACGCCGTCTTTGATCTCCTCGCAATTTATCATGACAAATGATATGGGCCATATCGGTTGTCTGCTAAGATCAAGTGCACACTTTGTCATCGCATTGTATGTAGTGTTCGAGCATTAGTGAAGCATGCACCAGTAATCATCCGCAACTTCATCCGATGTGTAGCCAGCGCTGCCCAGGTGGCACACCTAAAATTTAAACGATGCGCCGCCCTGGCGAGCTGGCTGAGAAGCAGCTAGTAGTAGAGAGCCGCCATGAGGTGTACTATGGGCACGTTAAAACGTGCTCTTGTACACCTTGCACGCACTATAACTCATGGTGAATGCCATGCAACACTGCCACCGGTTTTGTTCGACGTGCGTTGTGTTGTAGGTACTTTGGAAAGCGCAAGACCAGCGAAGATTGGGACACTTCGCTAAGAACTGTGACGCAGCGGGCCAGCAGCGATGCCAGTGATTAGATGTGCTGTGTGCAGTTGGGTACCTTCGCAAGACTTGTTGGAAGGATAGAATCTGTCCGATGTGAAGTACATGCATGTATGACGGGGAAGAAGCAGTTTTTCACAGAGACAGCAAATACGATTTTACGGCGAAATGCCATACATTGTACGACGTAAACTTTCAGATAAGTGTGTTCTGATTGAGCGAGCGAAGCTAAACATCATATGCAGTGTGCTCGTTATATGTCCGCTTTGAAATAAATTTAGTGTCTTAGACAGCACTGAGGTAGCATTTGGCCCAGCGACAGCTGTTTTTGGCAGCATGTCAAATTTATACAGTCTGTAGTCACAGCTCTTGCACAATATCACAGAAGCTGCTTCCCCACACACTTTCCTTTATTGTGTGTTCAGCAGCCAGCCTTAACTCGCAAAATGCTTGATCGCACTCTTAAAGAAAAAGGTTTTGAAGCCGACGGTGAATCGCAAAATAAATGTACAAGGCAAGCGTAAAGAGAAAGACCAAAAAGTGTAAAGTGGAGATTAGCGGTGTTAGCAGAAATGCGAACATGTCGCAGCGGTCGTGCTTTAACGAAGTCGACTCTCCGTTGCCTGCAGCCCATTTGCAAGCTTGCAATCAGCTGTTGTTTAAGCCTGAGACTTTTTAAAGAATACTTTTAAATAATAATGGTGGTAATAATGGTGGTAATAGATTATAATGGTTCAGTGTTTGACATACAGTGTGTGATCATTGATCAGTAGTAGAACATGTCTAGATCATCACGGTTTTTCTAGCAGTCATCGTTTTGTAGCTGGTCTGTAGCTGTGCTCATGACAGTCAGACGTAATACCATATTTACTCAAATGCGATTAGTTTTTTTTTTCAGATTTTTGCTAATAAAGTCACTCCTCGCAAATCAAATGACAATTTTTTTTATTCCCTGGATATAATGAAATGCCGCCCCTTTCATTACTGTAGAGGTCGTGGTGCAATGGCATAAATACCGTGTGTGTAATATACGACGTGATGCTTGGTACAGAAGTTTTCATGTGCTTTCTTTAATGTTTTCAAGGCAAGGTTTAAATAAAAGACATGATATTTTCCAGACCACCAACCTATGTGCATTGGTGAAAAGCTATGCCAGAACGAGTCAATTGTGTTCTGGAATATTTTTTCCTGTTAAAACCTTTTTGTGATTGTGGCATTTCTGAAAATAACAATAATGATGGTCAAGAAGGTTTTTTGTTTTCCTTGTTCGATCATTGCACACGGCGGCATGGTTCACATTAGTAGCCACATTTATTTGTATTTGTTTTCATGACGACCGCCTCTGTTTGTACGCCCGAATGCTTCCGGCCGCGCCCAACAGGGTGGCGGCGCTCCATGTCCCAGAAACGCGCGAGCTGGCTCCCCATAGGGTCACTGACGTTGCATTTTTCACTGTCATAGCATTCCTTTTGTGCTGCTTCCGAAGCTCATCTTGAACGTTGAACTACCAACCAAGAGGCTAGAAAACAGCCGCGTGAGAAGCACGCAGGAAAAGCTGCCTGACGATGACAAAGGCAACGAGGCAAACCCTGACTTAGAAAACAAGTACCAGGCGATGATGGCGATAGAGCTCTAGCCCATTTGAACAGGACGGGCCATTAGCGAAATCACGCGGGCATTCTGATGATGATGACTGTGGCAGGTACAATGCTGGGCATCGTTTTCACAGCCGCGAGCAGCTTCTTAAAATCGCTATTCATTACTTTGAAGTGTTACGAAGATATATCAGAGATATAGTTCCACGCGTTATTCTGAAACATTCAGTATTCTGAAATTTGCAGTTGTGAAATATATTTACAATAAACCAATGAACATTTGGACAAAAATTTTCGGAAATGTAATGAATCTGAAGAAATAGTTACCGTATTTTTCAGTGTATGAGACCCTGCTTTTTTCAAAATTTGGGCGTGCAAAATTTGGGTGTGCATCAGTGGGTGTGCATTATTTTTTCTCTAGTTTGGTGTTGTGTAAGTTTTCTTATGAACTAGCGCTCAGAAACGCAAGTACGGAATTTTACAATGCTAGCTCGACCGCAAGTTATGAAGTTTCTTTGCGGAAAGCAAGTAATTTCAGGTGCGTCTTATATATCAATTTTTGCATGGAAACTTGCGAAAAGTTGGGGGGTGCGTCTTATACAAAGGTGCGTCTTATACTACGCAGAATACGGTAATCTGGGGTTTACTATAACGAGATTTCATTGTGTCGCTCGTGGAAATGATGACAACTCGCTGCCACCACATTGACCTGACAAAATATAACTTATGGCACCTTTGCATGGTCATGTGCAAAGTGAGCACGGAGAAAAAATGTCACTGCGCAAGGGCAGCACTAAAAGAGTGAGCTTAGTAGTCGACATACTGCATGCAACTTGCTAGAGACACTCAGCTTCACAATGAAGCAGTTAACGCAAATCATGTGTAGCTGCACTGGTTTTCAATAATGAATCACCGCCAAAATGCCTGCACATATTTCAACGAAAGCCTGAAAGCCCGTCAGCTTGTGCCGCTGTCAGCAATGTCGGCATGTATTCCTTGTCATAGTTTGATACCAACGCTTGGTCTTGCGAATAAGCTGAAGTGTTTTTTTACGCAATGACACACAAAGAAAAGAGCACGTACTTTCGTAAATGTTACAAAGGCGTTAGCATTGTTGCTAACAACGATGCACGTAAGCTGATGGAAGTTTGAGGCAGTTAATGCATAGTTATGCTGTGTTCCCAACATCTCCTTTGGGAATATGTCGATTGGGCACCACACTCGAATATTCAAGTTACATTGCATATCATAAACTTCTTTTTCAATATGTTATCGAATTGAATACAATTATTACGAATGCAAATTTAAAAATCTTTTAATATTTACATACCCCTAGCAAAAATGAAACAGCATGTCAAACGCTTAAAATAATCTAGTGGCTTCTTCCCCCGCCTTCAAACGCCAGCTTAAGTTTTTGGCATGCTTGTCTAGAGATCTCAGTATGGCATTGCATCAATTTTTCCACTTGCTAATTGCAAGGCTTCAAGAATATTCTGCAATGACCAATAAAGGCACTGCCAAGTGAAATAAAGATAAGAAAGGGAAGAGGACACGAAGCAAAACTCTCAGAGGACTCCAATAAGTCATCTGTGCAATTGCAAAGAGTTTCTGCAGTGCCTTCGACAGTCAATGCACAAATTGAAATCTCTCCGACATGCGTGCTGAAAACGTGTGTGGTGCAGTGCTATAAGAGAGGCTGAATATTCTCAGATGCAAGCTATCTTTAACCAGGATTTATTAACAAATTAAATCCACATAGCGTGGTGCTTTAAGCACACTTGACAGGTGCATTGATGTTGTGTTGATGTACAAGTCATGCCTCAAGGAGTACTTAGGCCTCGGGCAACTATGCTTCCCGCAACAAAGGACACAATCAGTTTTCTGGACACGCTACCGAATTACATCTGACAGCTATGCATGTGTAGCAAATGCAATGGGAGAATAACCACAGGGTGGACACCTATGTGTGAGTAGTAAACCAGTGATACCTGCAAGGCGAGTCCCAGCATGAGAGAGCAGAGAAGCAAAAGAAGCTGAAGAATACCCTGAAAAAGACATGGACAAAATGGTACGGCGACAGCACTAACATCAAATTAAATCTTAGGACTTAATTCACGATATTGAGGATTATCAGAAACACCAGAGTTGGGCGGCTCGAAATTAATTTCAAGCACCTGGAGTTTTTAATTATGCATCAATATAAGCACACACTTTTTGTACTTCACCCAAAATTAAATGCAACTGCAGTGGGCGACTGAACCCAAGCTTTCAAACTTTGCAACACGACACCATAACTGCTACCCTATCATGGCCAGTATGGCATCAACCTTCTGTGACAACACAGCTAAAACACCTATTTTTCTTTTCTCACTACGATTCTGTATACAGTTCATAACTCTAAACAATGGTAGGCTACACAATATAAAACACTTTAGCAGAGATGTAACAGCAAATAGACTTTGGAGCAGTTATTGGAACAAGAAAATGTTGCTTTTGGAGCACAAAACTATAAATTTAGAGCAAAATAAACATTTAGCACGAAATTACAAATTTGGAGCTATATAACGATAACAAAGGAGGCTTACTTTTGGAAAAGAAAAAAATATGTACTAGCAATTAAACTACACTTAACAACTGCACAGTGCACATAAAAACTGCCATTCCAATAAAAAGCAGCATTTTGAATTACCCTACATGGCAAAAAATTAAATCCACCTTAGCATTAGCAGCGCGTTTCAAATATTTTGGCAGATTGAAAATTCAAATGTGAATCTTCAGGGCTGGTGACCTTGATATTCGGGAGATTTGTAAAGCAAGAATAACTGGGGTGGCCGAAACAAACTGTCACGAGGTTTTTTTTCATGTTTTCAGGGATGCAGAAATGTCATACACAGCTCCAAAATATTGCCAGTATTTTTTTTTTATATAAGTCAGCTATTATACTAGTACTCGCAACTATGCGGTGCATTCAAGCATCAGTAATAGGAAAAGAAATGCACCATGCCACATGATAACTAGTACTGACAGCCCTTTTTGACTTGGTTTAGATTGACAAACAGCACTCTGAGACTGGTAATGAAACAAGTTTAACTGTCATAAGTTCATTATTAGCAGAGAAAATCAAAATTGAAGTTTACTTTCAAATTTCGAGCTGATTGATTGATATGTGGGGTTTAACATCCCAAAACCACTATATGATTATGAGAGACGCCGTAGTGGAGGGCTCCGGAAATTTAGACCACCTGGGGTTCTTTAACGTGCGCCCAAATCTGAGCACACGGGCCTACAACATTTCCGCCTCCATCGGAAATGCAGCCGCCGCAGCCGGGATTCGAACCCGCGCCCTGCGGGTCAGCAGCCGAGTACCTTAGCCACTAGACCACCGCGGCGGGGCTTCAAATTTCGAGCTATAGTTTCCACGTGTTATGTAGTGAATTTCAAAATGGATTTTCCATATTTTTACAACATTGGCTCAATGAAATTCTCTGAAACCTCGTATGCCAGGTCTAGGGCCCCCACAGAAGACAATGTGCTTAATTCTTATCGAGTAATGCTGTATAGGACCCGATGATTGCTTTCAAAATTTACTACGTCAGGGTGTTTGGTGCGAGAATCTCTTTGGAGTCTCCACTCACATTTTTTTCCACGGCTTTCACACTTACCAAACCTCGTGTCGCGTAAAGAGTGGCGTTTTCTCGATTGCGAAATTGTTTACTAATACGTGGAAAATAGTTTTGCTCTTTAAATAAAGTCTACGCTCATTTTAACGAAACCTACACAAAACAGCCTCTTGGATAGAACGGACGATTATTCAGCTTAAGTTTGGTCTGCGTATTAAGTTAATGGGGTGAAGTTTGCTTTTAATGGACCGAAAGACAACGGACTATTGCCTATACTGGACAAAATTAACGGCTCTTTTTGATTAAATCGGGCACATATAGCGTACTTTTGCCGTGTTGACGCAGGCTAACAATAGACGACCACACCGCTCTCGACATGATAAAGCTACTGTAATATTGAACTGCAGCTGGCAACGTTAGTGGATTTCTGCCAACCTAAGCCTCCAATCGAGCCAGTATTATAGCACATTGGCGATGTTACTTCGTTGGTCACACAAATGGTTCAAAGTTACAGCTGACAGAAATGCAGCACAAAGTTCTAGTGTGCTCGCCAATCTCTTAAAATGATTTTCTGTTTAAGCTAAGTGTAAATAAAATGCCTTTTTTTTTGTGTTGGATGTTCATCACTCATTGTAGTAACGATGTTAGGCATCGCAACCAAAGTTTTGAAAGCAAGACGTTCTGGTGTTCTAAGTAGGTGAGCTTCACTGCCAGATTAGAATATTAATGCGACAGAACTTTGATACACTGTCCCTGCAGCTACTGTAACCACACTAATTAATTAGAACTCGCACTGTAATTTTGTTAATAACCACTTGATTGATATGTGGGATTTAACATCCCAAAACCACCATTTGATTATGAGAGACGCCGTAGTGGAGGGCTCCGGAAATTTCGACCACCTGTGGTTCTTTAACGTGCACCCAAATCTGAACACACGGGCCTACAACATTTCCGCCTCCATCATAAATGCAGCCACTGCAGCCGGGATTCGATCCCGCGACCTGCGGGTCAGCAGCCGAGTTAATAACCACTTCTGGTGATCGCAATCTTTCCTGTGGATTACATGCAGCATGCGTCAGCAGAACTAGCCTGCCCCATACTGCTGAGCATTACTGCGATGATCACCGCAAGGAGACGCTAACCCCTTTCCCTCACACCATAGTTTAGATATTAAACTTCAGATAATACTGACTTGTTTTACCAGATTCATTGTAATGAGAGCAAATCGTAGAACCCTTTTCCACGGGCCACTCGTGTAATGTGCCAAAGGTGGCTTAGGAAGCCTTCTGCATGCAATAGAACAAGGCCAAGAATTTTTGCAACGCTGCGCTGCGGATCGCTACTTCAGGCTGCTGAGAACACATGAGTCAAATATAGCGCAGCATGCGACCTGGTATTTAAAATAAAATTTCAAAGTCAGCTCAAGATCACTTTCTCTTCTCTTGATTAATGACGCTACAGGCCCCAAATCCCTGCATCCCAGGCCACCAATCAGCCATTAGCCGAGATCAGCATGGCAAGCTCTGTCAATACTGGAGCCACTGTGGGAAGCTGCGACTTGTCCATGAGTGTGTGTGCATGTGCAGTGAAAAACCACGCATTTGAAGAAAAAAGAAAGAAATGCTCGTGTTCACGAGACGCACGTGACATATTTTCTTCCCCAGTGCCATCCTTCCCTGCTTAGCTTCCAACGCTTTTGTCGGGACGAAAGAAGAGAATGCAACGTGCAACAAATCTTTACATTTATAAACACCGCTCTTATTGGATGGATTAAAAAAATTTTTCTGGCAGTGGATTCATGAGGCAATAAGCCCCTTAGTAAATTATTCCATGGCTACTCGGAAAAGTGTTGTAAGGCACCTTCAAGCCATTAGAATGCCTTTGTGAGAGCTGTACTTATTGCACCACACCAAAGAATGTTTATTGTACCTTTTATGGCGTACTGCCCGCCATAGAAAAATATTCTACCTGGCCGGAGCTACAGTCAAACACCGCTACAACAAAACTGATGGGGCGCAGAAAGAATTTCATTGTTGTGAATTTGAAAAAGATATAGCTGATCTGAGCTAGCAAAACAAAGAAACGTTTAGTCTCAAAATTCGAAAAGTGCCTGCTTCTTATTCTTTCCCAGCAGCATCCCGACGCGATTCTCACCCATGCATAGCGAGGTCATGGTGAAAAGCATGCTAAAATAACACCTACAACCGCTTTCGTGAACGAACAAAACAGTTGTATTTACATGTACGTTAACACCAGCAGCTTTCTGCCGTCAAAGTGTATCCGACAATGCCGAGATGGAAGCGGAGTATCGTAGAGCGGTCACTTCTGCATTATTCTATGCCATTCTGATCCATCACTCGTGGCAAGCTGATTTTTTTTTTTGATAATGCAAACGAACAGCCATTCTGATTAGTTACCACATAGGCCAAGCGCGAATAAAACGATAAGCATTGGCATTGAAAAAGGCATCGTTCCGCGGTTGCACCCAGCAGCTGCGTAAAGGAAGCCAAGAACTGAGTGACAGCTTCAGCTTCAAATTGTCTGTGGCTCAAAAGCAAGCCAGTGGCAGAAGCAGGGCAGTCTCACTGCCATCACTATTGAGCAATGGCAGCGCCCATGCTTGCTGAACAGCGGTGGTTTCTGGTGGTTCCAACACGTGTTTTAGACTTTTTTGACATATTTTCAGGTTCTGAAAGTGTAACAAAATGTTAAATATTGTGTTTACTGTATATCAAGAAATATCCGAGTCTGGAATCGCATCATGAAATTTCATTGAAGTGGGACGGCAAAAGAAAGTGTTCGTTGTGGAAACAATATTTATGCATTGACTCTTGTGGATTGCTGATGGGGAATCATGAATTTCTCGTAGTCGAAATTTCGTTGAAGCTGCGTTCGTTGTAGTGGGGTTCAACTGTATGTCAAATAGCAATTTCCAGACAAAAACACAGGGTAAATTAATATGTATGTTAAGTCTCATTACATAATAGAAGCATAGAGCATGAAAAATGCCTTCGTTTATTTGCATTGCGCATACAGCGAAACCTTAGTGATACGAATCTCACGGGACCACGAAAAATATGCGTATCATCCAAAATTATCACCAAAAAGAGAAAATTAGCATGTGACAAAAAAAGCCTGACGTGCACTTTCATTTATTTTTCAGGGCCGTAGCAACATCAGAGAGAACAGACTATCAGTCAAGTTTTTAGATGTCTGCTATCATACCAGCCCTAAGATATACGGCCTGTATGCACATATTTAATGAACCAAGTGCATTGCGACTTGAGGTAGCAGTAGCCCCAGTAAATTTTAGAATGTTTTTCTGCATGAAACCGGAGTGCTACGGCAAGAGTAACAGAAGAAGCGTTTCGACGTGATAGACAGAGGTCACAAAGCTTCAGAGCCATGTTACAATTTTGTCAGTGCGAAGGTGTCGTGAATGATTTTGGGGGATTTACTGCCATGCCCACAAAAGTGCGACCTCAACAGTAGCGCATGTTGACGTTGTGGGGCCTTACTTTTTTGCCAAGACTATCCTCGCATTCTTTCATTCCTAGTCCACTTTTTATAGGATGTGCAGGCATGTGTAAACACAGAGTAATGATAGCAGCCCGCATCGACACATTAGAAAAAAAAAATAATGCTGCTAACATCAATCTGTAATCTAAACGTGAAGACACACAAAGGCACATTAGAGCCTCAAAGATCCAAGCACGCAATCTCAGAGGGCGTACCGAGTCTCTAAAAGTGTATTCTGACCATAAGAAAAGTTTTTTTCACCAAGCGATTCTGATGATTTCGCGGTGCAGTGTGCATGCTCGCACTTGCCTTCCTGCACTTCAAGGTGCTAGGAGAGTCTTCCACGATAGTGCAGACAGCACCTCTTCGTGCTTGGATGGTAGTTATAAAATGTGATAGAGTGCAGAATAAATAATTGCAGAAGAGACAAATGACACATTATTCTCTAATATAAGAATGTATACTCACACTGGCAATAATAGCAACTATGACAATGATGATAATCACACCCTGGACAACAGCCAAAAGTCCTTCAAACACCAAGTATGGAAGCAGCAAGTGTCGTTGGTCCTGCACAGATAAATACATTGGAACCTCCACTACACGTGCCCTATTTATGAGACAACCCATATTTTGACGAATTCATTTGGTCCCAACAAAGTCCCCATCGATATTATGTACTAAGGGCTTCAATTATATGACGAAATTCTGTACCAACCATGTCTCCTACAATGCCTCTTTGGTACCACTAACAAAAAGAAAAAGTATCACATTTACTCAAATCTAATGCAAAAACACTGTAGTTTCGAAGTAGTATTCACTGGAACACAATACCAGCTTCCGAGTATCATGCCCATATGTCAACAATTAAGAAAAAAGGCAGACAGGCAAGTCCAATTAGCCTTCATACAACCAGAAATTCTCCTGGCAGTTTTCTTCAGTCATTCAGTTTTTTTTTTTTACTTTGAAATCACTAATAGATATACTTCCCTTACATGTGTACTCAAAGGCTGCTGCCAAGATGTGGCAAGTCATGTCACAATTTTCGTTAAGAGGCTAATTATTTCTGACAGTGATTGTTATTTACGATTCCATGAAGATAACCTGAAACGAGTACAAGACAACCAAACTCACAGTGTAGGCTCCCCTGATGCAAAGGGCCGCAGCCACAAGACCAACGGCACTGATAACTGCATAGGCTACAAAAAGCCCATAGCTCGCTGAAAAGAAAGCAATGCACGATCACAATTTAGGAATGCCAGACACTTCACATGCCACTTATGCATGACATTTCATACAGAATTCAAGCGAACACATTGCCAATAAGAAAGCAATCACACCTATATTAAATGCAACTAGAAGCAAATGCACTTGACACTGGTAAGCAACTGCTGGTGCCAGTAAAGGAGGCAGCCATATATAGCACACAATGACATATGAAGACTGATCATATCTGACGAGAACTACAATGAAACGCCTGCTTGTCGCAACAACCAGCAATCGCCTAACTAGAATGTTTTTTGGAAAGGTCACACAGTCTTATTCTGAATAAAGGAAAACAGCTCAGAATGTATATATAAAATGTAGCTGAGAACACACCTACGGTAAGAAATCAAATAAAACCAAGTCATTCATTACAGAAAGTCTTGAATGCCTTAGTTAAGCACAGTATTATGAGAAAACCATTAATGCCTTTGCTTCTCTGTCTCACACTTTCAGTATTTAAAATGCCCATTGTCCAAATATGAGACTGAGGAATTGCAAAATTCCTCATGTCCTCTCCAATGCAGAGGCTGAACAGCAGTTTGTCAACAAACGAATCCAGCTGAGCGGTATCCCACTTGCAATGCACCTTGCTTTTTCTGCTTAAGTGCTTCGCCAAAAGAGAAGCTAGAAAGTGTCAACACTGGCTTATCATTGGAGATGTGATCACAAATGAAATCAGCCATGACATTTGTTCATTGCTTCAGCTTACAGGGTCAGTTATAAAAGTAATGCACATGATTTTATTGTGACATGACTATTTATGGCAGCGTGGTAAAATAGCTCGGGCCATGTGGTGGGGGCTCTGCACTGCGAACGCAGATGGTTGGCAGTTTACTTCAAGCTGTGCGAGTGGTAAGATGTGCCTTCATGTGAAAAGCTGTTTGCTACTTTGTAACAAGGCACTATACAGCATTCACTTCAACAACAACATGCTATCAAGTTTTGCTTGAAGCTTGGAGGAAATGCCCCCTATAACATTGTAGAAGCTTCAAGAGTAGACTTGTGCGAATAGTGAATTTTAGGCTCGAAGCGAATAGTGGCTTTGATCGAATAATTTTGAATCGAATTCGAATGATATGTATGACATAAAGGGAATATTTATCGCGACCCTACTAACCTGCCCAATATTTCTTTTGAATTGAAATAGGCGCTCTATGCATATGCCATTTATTTTTTCTTTCAAAGAAAGTCTAAACAACCTTGAGTAGTAGCTTCAGTAGAATGCGAGTGATAACCTTTAAGATACTTAATGTCTTAAAATTCATTACACTTGGGGCATATAACACATAATAACAAGCTTGATAAAATTAAGAATTCATTTGAGGGTAACATGTTCCTTTAAAGGGGCCCTTCAACACTATTTCAAGTAGCCATGGAACCAGTAAATATGCTTGTTGATCACAAATTTACTGCCGCGAAGTTTCTAGAATCAGTTCAGTATGAGCGGAGCTTCACTCACACGCTGCAATTTCATTCTTGCTTCTTGTCCCGACAAAATAGCTGGTACTTAAGCAGAGAAGAATGGCGAGGTGAAAGAAAATATGTCAGATACACCTCGTGACCTTGAGCCCCCCTTTCCTTTTCTTCAAATATGCGGATTTTCAGTGCGATCGCGCGCTTACTCGTGGACAAGCGGCGACCTCTTGCGGCGGCCCTGGTAACGACGAGCGGGCCATGCTCAAATCAGCCAGTGGCTGTGACCAGAGCCATATATTCCTTCTTGGCCGTGACAAGCGATTTTTGAGCTTGTAGTGTCATTTGCCGAGGGAAGAAAGCAATTTTTAGCTTTGAAAATTTATTTCACGTGCTGCACTATAATATTTGCCTCGCGTATTCTCGGTAGCCTCAACTACACATCAACAGCGTTTTCTGACCATTTTCAGTAAGTGTTGCAGGGCCCCTTTAAACTTGAAGGAGGGCTTCGCAGCAAAGCCAATTTTCTCTATATAGGTGCTTTCACGGCTTAGCTCTCCTACACTGTAATGAAACCACCTTTACAGGCAATAACATGCAGACTAATATACAATTATTTGATCATTGCAAATACTTCGACGATATTTTAAATTCGAATCGAAGTGAATTCAAATACTGAACTATTTGTTCGAATATTTGAAGCATTCGAATATTCACACAAGCCTATTCAAGAGGTCTTCAGAGATCACTACATTTTAAAGGGCCAGTCAACAGGCTCCGAAATGCGCATGAAAAGCTCGCACATTTTCCCTGCGCGTGACCAACCTCCTTATATGTACAGTGACGTCAACTCTGTGATCAGTGATGTTGACTTAATTTCTCTTTGCCGAGATCTGGTTTAGACCAATCGGCGAGCTGCGTGCTACGTCAAGTCGCCGATGGCCGAGTTGATGTCACTGCACGTATAGGAGGTTGGTCATGCGCAGGAAAAATGCGCGAGTTTTTCCTCCACGTTTCGGAGCCTGTTGACTTTTAAGATCACAGTCCAAATGACACAAGGCATTCAAGGAGGGCCAGGAGGAAGTCGCGAACGAACCCTGTTCTGGACGCTCAACGACGACCAGAACAATGAAAATGTGGATCATGTGCCTCAAATTTGGCGCTTCGACCGTCACTTGAGCACCCAGAAAAGTGAGCTTGTACCTCAAGGAGAAATTCAATGCTGCCTTTTACTAGAGCTGCTCAAGACATTGAAATGACGGGTAGTGTGCGTGAGGGCTGACATCAAGGACACAACCTCCTAAATGACAAAGCCCCAAGCCACAAATCTTTCAGTAATACGAAGTTTCTGACCTAGAGCAAAACCTCGGTGGTGCCCCATTCTCCTTACAGTCCTGACTTGGCTTCGCGCATAGTTTATTTCCCACCCACTAAAGAGAAAGCTGCAAGAAAAGCAATGGGAGATCGTAAAAGACATCAACCAACATGTCACAACATTCCTGAAAGGCATTCCCATTGAGAACTTTCAGGCTACTTTCCAGGCGCGGTGGACACGTATCCGTAAGCCTATTGATGCAAGAGGAGAGTATCTTGAATTTCACCTATTTGCACAGGTCCCACCAATAAAACTATTTCCCCTAAAAAATGTGCATTACTTTTTTAACAGACCCTACATAATGAAGAACACAGATGTGCACACGTCAGTATATGGAAAGAAATCCCCCACATATGCAAATTTGGTTGGAAAACATGTGCGCCCATTACTTTTATAAAAATGATAATCCTTGAAAAGATCAAGTACAAAAAAAAAAGCACAGCCAGACTATGAAGTCCAAATTTTATGAGGAATACTGTTGGGAATCGTCATGGCGATTTCGGTGGCATGTCAGTACCAGGAGAGCACGCTGGTGTCTTTGGCAAGTGAAATGTTCTACTTTCTAGGTTTATTGTCCGATTTGGACTTGAAGTGCGATGTTCTTTAATCTACTATTCTGTTCCAATCTCAAATATAATATAATATTGAAAGTAATATTTACAGATAGGTCTGCTGGTCTGAACAACAAGGTCAAACAAAGGTAGCTTCAATTTGGTTGACATTACGGACAAAACATACCATTTATGAATAAGCTTCTTCAACAAATATAATGCTATCTATTAAGCTGATATCATGGCATGAAGACAAAGAAAAAGAACTAATGCTAAAATGCCCATGTCACCACACATCAATTTTAAATTTTGAGAAGTCAAACTATTTCATATTGATACTCACATTTCACGGTGTCATACACCTCTGGAGATTGTCTGTAGGCATCCAAGATTTGGTCAAAGTTTGCACAGATTGCCGAGTAGAACACCACACCAAGTATAAAACCAATCTACAAAAGCAGAAAAATGACCTCAGCCATTAAAAGAGCCACATCAAACAAAATTTTCAAGCTTAAACTATGCATGGTATGTTAACTGGCCTGAGAGAGTTGGCAAAATATGAGTGTATACGGTGCAGTACGAAATTTGAAATTTTTGGTGTTGGAGTAGAATTGTATAGCATGGCAACACCGAGCAGTGATAATCGTATCCTTGAAAGCAGCTCCTCAAGCCAACAGAGGCAAATATCAATGGCTGTGCCTTATATACACTATTAATATTATAGCAGCTTTGTACTATTGGTGCCAAGCGTGACAGAAAAGCACAGTTATGCTGTACTATAATGCAGTGATGCATCACTTTCGCAGCAGAACGTATGGGATAACAGTGGTCACTTTTGTGATGACACCACCAGAATGGCACCACGATCGATTCGTCCATAAAATGTTTACTTTCAGTACGATACTTTCTGCAGTGCTTGAGTGAAATAGTTGCATGACAGAATTAAAACGTTTAAGACCTAAACAATTCAGCACATCTGGATAAATTATTGGAAAAGATAAAGCTCGAGTCTTCTGAGCTTGCACAATCCCACAGCGGTCCGTATTGTCCGTTTCGGCTACAAAAGGCATAAAAAAAGCACATTACTATTCATTTCATATTCACGCCTGCTAGATAGCACACTAACTTGGAATTATGCGACGAAATAAGTGAGGAGGTCCAGAAGGATAAAGTTATCAGGCAAGTTCTACAACCACTTACCTTCATGAGCCAGGAGAGTAGTTGCAAGATTTTCAATAATACAAAGAGAACGCTCAATGATGTAGGCTGCTCTACTTTTTGACATCTCACTCCTCTAAGAGGTACCAAAGTGCAGGAATGTAGCTAAATGCACCGAGACATATTTGGGGCATTGAATTTATGCACTGAGATGAAGTACTTAATTCCAATCAGTCTATAAAAAAATGGAATGCATCAGGCTTCTTCAAACACTGAGTCTGCCATATGTACATGAAAAAGTTTACTAACGCACGATGAGAAACAGAAGGGAACAACCAATGAGTTTCCCAGGTACACACAAAACCAGCACAGCAACTACAACTACCTATCTCCAAGGCTTTGTATCTCACCTTACCATGAATGAATTGCTTACGTGTAGAGTGCTCGCCTAGTACAAATTGGTTTATTATTTTTCAAATAATAAACCAATGTGCACATTACCCAAGATTTCATAAGACTGCCGTAATTTATTAAAAGGACACTAAAGAGCTAAGCAATTTTTTGCATAATAGTAAAGTACAATTTCACAAAATGTACAATTTTACAACCACGAAAGCACTCTTCCCGTGACACAACGTCTAGTAAGTGAAAAAAGTGCGAAAAAAAAAAATATATGTGTTGACGTTACCTTAAAATTTCCGCACCCAACACAGTGACAGAAGAAATTTTGAAGGTGCCTACTGGGTCCTACATCGCTTCCAATCATTAAAAATGATGTACATTGTAATCTGTCGGTGCCATATACTTAGCATGTGGAGTTACAGAAAAGTTCGAGTTTATGCCACAAAAATACTGCAAATACATTAAGCAATTTCTTGCGACATGCGTGGATATTTTAGAACTAAATTTATGAAACTTCAACCTCGATTTTCTACACTAATAATAAACCTGTGATAATGGAACATATGGCAGAGTTTGCAGAGTTTACCATGCTTCAGCTGCATCCTATTAACAAATTTTTTTTCATCTTGTAATAAACGTAGTCAGGGAATACAATTGCATTCAGTTTTCAAGAACAACAACAGTAGCAAGTGTTGCGATTTCGTAAATTGCCCTAGCAGACAGCTTTCAACAGAAAAGTTTACATGCTTTTAGTGTCGCGATCCATGTTGTGACAACAGGTTTAATAGTAACATCTGGACTTTTACGTCCCAAAACCACAACATGATTATGAGAGAGGCCCTAGTGGAGGGCTCCGGAAATTTTTGAGCATTCGGTGTTCTTTATCCTGCACTGACACCACACAATACATGGGCCTCTGCCATTTCGCCTCCATCAAAATGTTACTGCCACAACTGAGATCGAACCCACGACCTTCAAGTTGTCAGCTGAGCATCCTAGCCATTGTTTCACTGATGTGGACTGGGTGACAACAGGTTTATCTACTTCATAAGCGCTAAAGCTGTATTTGTGGTGTTTGGGTCAGAATTCCTTAGTTTTTTTGTGTTAATTTTATTGACTACTGCAGTTACTGCCATATATAAGCTGACCTCAGTTATCATATATGAGGTACTTTAATTCATTCAGGAGAAATTCATATTTATCAATGATACCTGATGAATAGTTTTAAAGGCTACTTCAACACAGAAAGCTTGGTCTGTGTCTGTCCTCTTTGTCTGTCAATCGATTCAGCCACCAGAGCAAAAGTTTAACCCCTTGCTAAACGGCCACTCATATTAATCTCCTGGTGGCATTCATACTAGTGAACATTGGGTGCAATATCAATATACAAGCATTAGGTAGTGCGCTACTTTATTTCTAAAATGCATAGAAATGCAATTTTAAAGACCGCAGTGGTTATTATGCAGTGCTGACAATGTGACACTATGAACAAAAATACGTGCATTTCCTACGCTTCATTAAAACTACATAATACTACCCTTGTAGCCTTGCATTCTATAAAAACTGTTTCTTAAATTTACTGCTAGATGACGTCCATGCCACACAGCACCTACTCGGACATTCTCACGCAGAACATGAAATAAACATTTTATTCTGTCTCTCCAGGCAAAAAACTATAGTCTTTTAATGATCTTTGCGAGCAAAGCACGCAGAGTGAGTGAGTGAGTGAGTAAAAACTTTATTGAACATGTCCGGCGTCATTGAGCGGGGTGGGGCTACAAGCACCCCTGCCTAGGTGACGGCCTCGAGTCCTTGGACCCGGGCGGCATCCTGGGCTTGCCGGACGGCCCACAGTTGATCGGCAAGGTCATGGCTGAGCAGAGCCGCCTCCCATCGTGCCTCGCGGTTCGAGACTGCTATGTCTACCGGGTTCGTAGCACGCAGATGCATATTTTTTTTTTTTTCAAACGAAATGTTGTGGAATCCTATGACTGCATTCAGAATGATTGTCTTGCTATTCGAAAACTATTTGAACAGTATACAATTCGGTGTCACCATTACTTAATTTGTTTCAAAATTAACTATTAGCACATCCCCTGTGTTAAGGGTTAAACTCTCTCTGTGTATTGACAATGGCCCTCAATTTTCAGTTACAATGAGTTAAAGTGATAACCTGAGCTATGTAAGTCAGCAGGGCAGTGTCATTACTCCTTTAGATACAGGCTCGTTCACATCTACAAGCAGCATGCGAATTGGCAGGGGCATACTTGTGACAATGTTAGAGCTAACTAGCAGCAGTGTCTGCTGTGCTTTACACTGCAGATGAAGCAAGATTATGTCCATGCATACAGAGACCTGTGTTGTTGGAAAGCGTTTATTCCAGATAAATTTGGCTGCATGGCGTGGCCTTTACCTAGCCCCACCTATCTTTTTTACTCCACGAGTGACCCCACTTTAGACTTACTTAAATCCGTAAGAGGTAGCATATGTCCTTACTCTAAATATATTTGTTTATGTCCCTACAATAGGGACCACTTAGTCAACTGGAAGCAAAGTCGCAGAGTGAGAATGGATAATACCTAGAATGTTACGATGCTGGTACCTTGAAACAAAGCTTGGAGTAAGCTGCTGGAATGAGCTGCATTTAATTGTAGCACATTCATGTTGCAAAGCTGCAGCTGATAAATGAGCATGGCTTGCAAAAAGCTCTGATCTAGTCTTGACCATCCAGAACTATTTACCCCATACGTAGGCCCAAGTTCACAGAAGTTTGCGCATGCTACTGTCAATTAGTTTTACTCTTTATGGCTGAAAGTCAGAAACAGAATACCTGCTCCCATGTTTTCTTAAATTCATTTTTGTGTGGCAATTGCTCTCGCATCGTATCAGTGCACTAGTGCATTTACAGGGTGCACACACATGCTCTAGCTCGATATCGTTCAGGAGGCTATTAAGCAACACTGATTAAAATACAGTGGGTTTAAGCTACATTGTAATATTTGCCACCCTCACAACTTCGTTCTCTCACACATAATATGGTCACAAATTTGTTGACCATTTCCTGTAAAAACTAATTATTTTTTCCCCTCTTTAATTTTATCACGCCAGCAACGCTCTAGCAGAGGCAAACATAAAACTGCTAAAGCGGCGCTGGAAAACGAAATCGCACACAGAAAAATCCATAACACCGCATGTGCGTCATGTTTCTCGTAAAGAAAGCGTAACAGCAATGATTTTCGACAGGATATCGCGCACCAGCCAAGCGACCGCATTGAGCTTGATATAGCAACCAAGACAAAGCAGGTAACGTTTGAACTCAAGAACACAGCACACATTTTTTGACGCATCATATGAGGTGAGCCCGAACAGAGCATGTCTGGAAAAGAAGCAACAGCGTGCTCCGCGCGCCGCGTGCCGGCGTAGCACTCTCCGTTTACCGGACAAGAAAGGGTAAGCGCGACTGCGAAGGATGCAACGTGCCGGATGGGGCTAGGCTGGCCAGCACGGAAGACGCTGATAACGCTGCGTCGGAGGTCTTGCTCAGACGGGTGCAATATCTTCCTTGCACGTCATTGCGCAACCACTTGTGGCGACCTTCGAAAAATCTCGCACGCGCGCACGAAATGCTCTTAAAATTTGTCAGAGCGCGCGAATGTGACCGGAGACGCAGAAACAACGAGGGAAATCAATACTGAGAAAGGGTAATCACAGTTTTATACTGCAATAACTAAGAAATCACGGGTGACGCGGAAGACAACGTCGAAATATCAAACGACATACGCAAAGTTGTAGAAGAAGCCAAGGAACGCATGAGGGACGTTAATTGTACGGTTTAAACAGTATTGTGGTAATTATGGTGCAAATGAAAAAAAATGGGTTGACGAAAAGACAACTTGCCGCCAGCATGGGACCCGTCCAGTGCAATATTCAGATAACGCACGGGCGCGTTATCCGAAGGCTGTAGAATTGGCCCCTGTGACGGCGGCAAGTCTCTTCCTCCACTTTACTTTCACATTTAAATGGTAATTGCGTCAGTACAGCTAAAACAGCAAAACTTGCTTGCGCTTCAGTTTACGTTGTGTGAGATACGGCAGACTGCGCCTGAAGTAAGCACACGCCGACTTTACGCGTCGCAAACAATACAGGAGGCAACACGCTCAACTTGAGCTGAGTGCGTGTAAAAAGAAAACCTAGTGCAGCTCCAGCGCTATGCATGGCACGACACAAGATGCGGGCGGCGACGCTTCCGAAAAATACGGCGTTCTCAACGAAGCGCGGCTCGAAACAAGAAACGCGCAGAATGTAATCGACCACCACTTACCAAACTCAGAATGGCCAGCACTTTGGTGCCAGTCCTGACTGTCATACAGCCGCAGCAGCAATGGGTCATGTAAGCCATGGTGAATATTTGGCCCCGTTTATGGTCTCCCGACGATTTCGCACGATAAAATCGCACAGCCGCCAAATGCGCAAGCTTGTTGTGAGTACACCTGCCGTTCTACCTGCGTCCCTGCTTTCTGTGAAAGGAAAACACGGAGATATTGATAACGGAGAGAGCAGGAAAAGTGAACGGAGTGTGCGGTTGAAGGCGGTTGAAGGAGAGGAGAAGAGAGCGACGACGACGGCGATAGAGTGTACTAGAACGGTGACGCCTGCCTCTTCCCTTTGAAAGCGAACGCACCAGGCCGCGAGTTTACAAAGGCCACGGAGGAAGGAAATGTACTGCGCCCACAATGCACTGCGCCAGGCGCTCTTGCGAAGCTCTCGGAAGCTGCGCGCTCATTGGTTCGTGCGTGATGTCGTCAGCAAACATGGCTGCGCCCTCGCGATGCTGCAGGGTTCGTGTGTCGGGCGGGGGCACAGCTGATGAAGATGCCGCGGCGAAAGCGACGCTCACACACGTACTGGCAAACTGCCTACGATGAATGGGAAGACGGCGCTATCAAGTAGTTGGTGCTACAGAAACGTTGTGCGCACGCCTGTGTCGACGCTGCCGATAGACTCGTCGCTTCGTTTGCAACAATCGCCGAAAGCATCGAAGTCGGCGCAGATATGCAGTGAAAAATGGATGATGACTGTTTGAAGAGTTCATGCGCGGACTATAACAATAATCGTAACTCGATAAGCGTTTGTTGCAGCTCAAAGAGCCGGTTTCGGAGCACTTGAGTGCCTACGTCGCGCACGTAACTCGATCGCTCAGCTTGCACTCACTCTGGCATATCTTTTTTATTTATTTTTATTCATTTTATTTAAGGAATACTGCAGACAGTTTTTCACCATCCTAGCAGGAGAGGGTTACATAAGGTTCCTAACACAGAGGTCGAAACTAGAAGAAGTCGGAGCGTGCACGCAGTCGGAAGGCAGTGAATTCCAGTCTTCAATGGTTCTTACAAAAAAGGAGTACTTGAATGTGTTATTTTTAGGAGCATATGGTCTTACAGTTTTTGAATGATTTAATCTTGCTGAGCGCTGAGGAGGTGGCAGAATGTACAATTCTTTATTTAAACCAGATTCATTGTTGTATAGTTTATAAAAAAAGACTAACCTTGCAATGCTTCGCCTACATTCCAGTGGTTCCAGCTCGCATTTATTTAACATTTCAGAAACGGAGGAAAGGCACCTAAAGTCTGAAAAAATGAACCGTGCGCTTAGCCGCTGAATCCTTTCCACTTTATCTATGTCTTTCTTTAAATGTGTGTCCCACGCAAGGGATGCGTATTCTAGCACTGGTCGAACTAGGGTTTTATAGGCTGCAAGTTTAACTTTCCAATCACATGACCTCAGCTTCCTTCTTAAGAAGCATAGCTTCTTGTAGGCCTTGGCGCAAACGTTGTCGATGTGAGCGTCCCAGCTAAGTTTCGTATTATTGGTCAATCCCAAATATTTTACGGTATTAACAAATTCAATACTTTGGTTATGGACATGGTATTTATATTTAAGAGGAGTTTTCTTGTGTGTTACTGTAAGAGCGCAAGTTTTTGAGTAGTTAACAACCATCTGCCACCTCTCACACCAGTCAGCAATTTTGCACAAGTTGTCGTTAAGCAATGATTGATGCAAGGGGCTACTGACAGTTGTATAAATAACACAGTCGTCTGCAAATATTTTCACAGTCACTCCCGCGTCAATATCATCGCAAATATCATTCACATTGATCAAGAACAAGAGTGGTACCAGGACGGACCCCTGGGGCACTCCTGACAATACATCAAGGTTTTGTGATTGGCAGCCGTTAATTTCTACAAACTGTGTTCTGTTTTTCAGATACGCAGAAATCCAGTCCACGAGGCGGGGAGCAATCCCTACACGCTGCATTTTTCGTATCAGTAAAGAGCGCGGTACCCTATCAAAGGCTTTTGATAGGTCCAAAAATATTGCATCTATTTGTTTTCTGTCATTGATAGCATCAGCGAAGTCGTGTATGACTGATACGAGCTGGGTCGTCGTTGATAACTTTTTTCTAAACCCGTGCTGGAAGCTGCCTAATATGTTTTTCGATTCCAAGAACGAAGTTATCTGGCTGGAGAGGATGTGCTCAAGTAGTTTACAGCAACTATCGATTAATGATATTGGCCTGAAGTTCGAAGCGAGCAGTTTGCTTCCATCCTTGTGGACTGGGACAATTTTTCCACACAACCAATCGGAAGGTAGGCATCCGTCATCCAAAGATTTATTGAACAAAATATATAAGTAATGTGAAATAATGTCCGCATAACGCTTCAAAAAGGCATTAGGAATACCGTCAGGGCCAGAAGACTTCTTGGTATCAAGTCTTAGAAGAAGAAGGCGAATACCATTTACATTTAAATCTATATCCGGCATTACGTTGGGCGAGAGAGGAGATGGTTCCAGCGGATTATTGGTTAAACTCTGTTGACTGAACACACTGTGGAATGTTCTGTTTAGCTCATTAGCAATTGCGTAAGGATCAGTAACTGCGCAGCCGTCAACGCGAAGCTGTTCAACAGATTTTTTGTTTTGTTTCCGGACAAGTATCCCCAAAGCTTTTGCGGAGCGTTTTCCACGAAGTTAACAAGTGTCGTTCCAAAAAAATAATCTCGAGTGGTCCGTATTTTGTGCTTCAGTGTTACTGAGAGGGAAGATATGGCCTGGTTATCTTTACGCGCTGCTTTACGTTTTCTTGATATTGTTCTTTTCAATTGTATTATATCGCGTGTTATCCAGGGGTTGCACCGTTTCTTTTTCTGAAATTTCGGTACGAATTTATCAAGGCACGATGCAGTAACGTTTTTAAACGTATTCCACAGACTTAATACGTCTCCTCCTGCCTCAAAGTCACCGAAGCACAAACCAAGTTTATCTATAATAGCTTCGTCATCCGCAGCAGAAAAATTAAAGACACTCTTGCCCGCAGAATTCTTTTTGTCAGGGCAGAAATTCGCGGTAAGTAAAACCAGCTTGTGATCAGAGATTCCATCATAAAGACTGGCCTTAGGGTCATCTGGAAAGTTTCCAACAAATAGAAGATCTTGTACACTTTCAGTGCTTCGAGCAACTCTGGTAGCATCTTTAACAAGTTGAACGAGATTAACGTTCAGCATCAATTCAAGCAACAAGTTACAGTTCACTACGGCTGTTGAACCTGGGTGAAGAGTGTTCCAATCAATTGATGGTAGGTTGAAGTCCCCCGCTAATATAACTTTTTGATTAGGCTTGCACTTCGGCTGCATGTAAGACTGAATGTTTTCTAAAAACGACTCCGGCGAAGAAGGGGGCCGGTAGACTACACCTACGAGAGCCGAGAGCCCACGAAAATCAATTTGACACCATACACTTTCATTGTCGATTATTTCGTCCATAGTTATGCAAGTGATTTCCTGTTTGACCACCAAAGCAACGCCTCCTCCTCTGCAGCCTCGATCACGTCTAACCATTTTATGAGTTGAAGGAACTATTTCAGAATCGAGAATGTCCGGAGTTGGCCAGGTCTCTGTAATTGCTATGATTTGGGGATCATAGGTAAATATGATTTCTTCAAGCTCGTGAACTTTATTGACAATGCTCCTAGAATTAAGGAGAACAACTCGCAATTGTTTGTGATCGAGTCATTTGTCGCGGTTACGTTGCGGGCGGATACATTTCAGGCAATCCTTCTTCTCATCCCATTCGTATATATCATCGTCCACTCTCAGCTTATCGTAATCGAGCGATACTTTGCGACCTTGCGCCCTAAAATCATTGGAATGAGACCAGAGTTTTCTGCGCTTTGCTATAGTGGCCTTGCAGAAGTCATGGTTTACCGAGATTTGTGTTCCTTTCAGTTTGTGACAGTTTTTTTAACACTTTAAGCTTCTCGTTGTAGTCAAAAAAATTTATTATTACCGGTCGCACTTTATCGTGGCATTTTTTCCCAACCCTATGTACTCTTTCCACAGAGTTAACAACCACTCCGAGTTTATCCCCTATCAGTTCCTCGATTATCTTCTTTCTTAGTTCTGTAGCATTTTCACGATCTGGTTCAGGAAAACCAAAAATAACAAGATTGCGGCGTCTGCTTCTATCTTCTAAATCATCCTGACGCCTTTGATGTAGTTGAAGATTGCCTTTCAACGCTGTAACTTCAGTCTGCAGTGCCTTGATCTCTACTTTCTGTTCTTTTATTGCTACCATAACATCGTCCATTCGGGCATTAACCGTAGATTCTAGCTTATCGTGAGCAGTAGCTAAATTTTCGATTTTTGTTTTCAATTCTTCCTGGGAAGCAAGCATAGCGTTCATTTTTATGAGATCGTCTGTATCAGGCCCGGGATTCTGCTCAACATCCCCCGCAAGAAGAATCAAAATGACCGTCCATGCGTCCACAAAAAGACATGCACAAGTCGCCGGGCACGGCAGAGCCACAATTCCTCTACAATCGCTACGAAAGCTGGTATAAGAGTGTTTGCCACCAACCTGGGCGAAAAATACAAAAGGGTATAGCGATGTTGCCATTGCGGTCCCGCCGTGCCCTCTGAAGAAGTCGTTGATGCGGGTGTTTTTATATGCTTGAGCAGGGGGCGTTGTTTCCAAGAAGTTGGATTCCGGTGACGTCATGTGCTGCGTCCACGGGATTGGCCAGTCGGAGTTCACTGTTGGTAAATCCAGGCTGCTGTTGTCATTCTTCGGTGTGAATGACACGTGCTGAGCAAGGGCGCACAGCGTAACCTGGGCGAAAAATACAGAAGGGTATAGCGATGTTGTCATTGCGGTCCCGTCGTGCCCTCTGAAGAAGTCGTTGATGCGGTTGTTTTTATATGCTTGAGCAGGGGGCGTTGTTTCCAAGAAGTTGGATTCCAGTGACGTCATGTGCTTCGTCCTCGGGATTGGCCAGTCGGAGTTCACTGTTGGTAAATCCAGGCTGCTGTTGTCATTCTTCGGTGTGAATGACACGTGCTGAGCAAGGGCGCACAGCGTAACCTGGGCGAAAAATACAGAAGGGTATAGCGATGTTGTCATTGCGGTCCCGCCGTGCCCTCTGAAGAAGTCGTTGATGCGGTTGTTTTTATATGCTTGAGCAGGGGGCGTTGTTTCCAAGAAGTTGGATTCCGGTGACGTCATGTGCTTCGTCCACGGGATTGGCCAGTCGGAGTTCACTGTTGGTAAATCCAGGCTGCTGTTGTCATTCTTCGGTGTGAATGACACGTGCTGAGCAAGGGCGCACAGCGTAACCTGGGCGAAAAATACAGAAGGGTATAGCGATGTTGTCATTGCGGTCCCGCCGTGCTCTCTGAAGAAGTCGGTGATGCGGTTGTTTTTATATGCTTGAGCAGGGGGCGTTGTTTCCAAGAAGTTGGATTCCGGTGACGTCATGTGCTTCGTCCACGGGATTGGACAGTCGGAGTTCACTGTTGGTAGATTCAGGCTGCTGTTGTCATTCTTCGGTGTGAATGACACGTGCTGAGCAAGGGCGCACAGCGTAACCTGGGCGAAAAATACAGAAGGGTATAGCGATGTTGCCATTGCGGTCCCGCCGTGCCCTCTCCCGAGGCTACTCGTAGTGAATGCCACCACTACTGATAATGATAGCGATGCGAAATGAGAAGCATGAATATCTGTAGCAGCTTCTCGATAGACCTGCAAACGAATGTCTTTGTAGTGTCACTCTATAAACATTCATGAACGGACTTTTGACTGCGCCTGCAAAGCAACGTATTTGCCAGCCAACGTGGCTCTGAGTTGAAATGATGATCGGCCTGACAGAAGAGAGAACTAAAGAGGGTGAAGCTAAGTACAGAAAGAGGGCGAAAAGGAACTTCGGCAAAAAACAGAATACAGCTGCACCAAGAATTGAGGTTCGGGACTTGGTGCTAGCGATGAAGGAATTGCGAAACTTAGTAGCGAGTCACAGGGGGCGATTCTATTTTGTCAAAATGGCAAGCCAGCAGGGACATTTAAAGATTGCCCGATACGTTGGCCTCAATGGCTCCTTCGAATTGGCCTCCATAGCCAACATTCTAAAGGAGTACAACACCACTTTTCAAAGGTGTGTTTACTCTGAGCAAGTGAGAAGCAAATAAAATCGTTATAAGACATATTATTTCTTAGATAAAGCTCAGATTTCCCGTGGCACATCAGGCAATTCTAGGGACTTTATGCTGAAATCTGGCTAGCTGTGATGACATCAGGTACCAAAACAACCCCTCAGCGTCACAAAATCTATCAAAATGACTGCTTGTGGGTTGGCAATGGAGCCACAGTGCATAACAGCCGAGCGAGTTTCACGATTTCTCGCACAAGCACATGACGAGGAGCTCATATTGTGTTACGATGTCAGGGCACTGTAGATATCAAAACTAGCTTTTAAAATGACACTGTAATTACTTTTGCGGAGTGCACTCGCACTTTGCAGTACATTTTCTAGATCTTTGAAGGTTGGACCTTTCATTTCACGCAAGAAAATAAAAAAAATGCAGTTAGTACCCTTTTATCATCCGGGGTGGTTAGAAAACAAGTGCTGCGGAAGTGAAGCAAGCTTAAGCAGTTGCAAAAGACAAATGATTTCTTGCATCAGCAACTAGGAGCACTGAGGTATTAAATAAAAAAGTTAGAAATGATGACAAGAAGAGAGTGTGCCTCTGTATTAGTAGTAGTAATAAACTTTTATTCAGCCACAATTTACAGGCCGAGCATTTCGACCGCCTGTGCGACCACTCGACGCTGTTCTTCTTCCCCTTCGGCGCCGATCCAGTCGAGCCAGGAGGTGATGGAAAGGGATGGGGGAGGGTAATAGCTGGATTGCTGAGCAGTTGGGCAGTAAAACAGGCAGTGTGACAGGTCAGCGTATGGGGAGGGGCAATTAGGACCGCAGGGGTAAGACCTATATTTATAAAG
Source organism: Rhipicephalus annulatus (assembly GCA_013436015.1). Classification (NCBI taxonomy): domain Eukaryota; kingdom Metazoa; phylum Arthropoda; class Arachnida; order Ixodida; family Ixodidae; genus Rhipicephalus; species Rhipicephalus annulatus. Next base: position 36,389 of record WOVY01005667.1, read on the forward strand.
GAAAAGGCGAGAGGGGGTTATTAGGCAGTTCATTTGGATGTGCCGTAGAGTTAGAGCCTCGAGCGCAGTGAGTGATGGATGAGGGGGAGGGTAAAGACGCTTGTCGAGCCGGAGCTGGAGATATACGTCCTTGATAGTGTGACGCAAGGAGATCCGCCCATCGTTATTCGCGGAGCTTTCACTGTCTTCCGAAGGTGTGGGCCAGGGAATGAACGGTGCCCGGTGCAATATATCGCGGGCAGGCTGATGAGCTAGCTCGTTGCCGTTAATACCCGAATGCCCAGCAACCCAGCGGAGGAAGACAGTGGAGGGTTGAAGAGCAGAGGCCGCTCGCTCGACCTCCTGTTGAAGAGAAGGGGGCAACGTGTTGTTCTGTATGCGACGGATGGCGGCGTGAGAGTCGGAGTAAATCGTGTACTCGGGGAGAGAAGGGAGGGAGGAAAATGACTGCATGGCGTGGACCATGGAAAGGACCTTGAGCGAAAGTACATTTGGCGGATGTAAGTATGGCCCGCTGTTGTGCGTGTCAGGTGCCGAAAGGTTTGGATGGTAGATAACGTAGCCACACGAGCCCCGAGGAGCCATGTATGAGGCATCCGTGTAGGCAACTCCCTGTGTAGAGAGAGGAGGAGAATGATGCTGTGCTGCCGCATGACGCCGGCCGGCGTGAAGAACGGGAGACATATTGGATGGGAGGGGAAGGATGCGAAGGTTAGAAGCAGCGGTGCTAGCGGCCGAAGGCAAGGTGGGAACGGAAACGTGAATGTGAGGGATACCGGCTTGGGCTAATAGCCATTGGCCTTGACGAGTAAGAGCCGTAATGCAGCGTTGGCGTTGCAATCAACCGCGCCTGCTGCTCTCCCCACCTTATCTGCGTCTGGCCTACCCATTGGAAATTCCGAGTCTGTCGACAAGCGCGTTTCGACGAGCATCGTTCCTTCCATCGCCGAAGTTTTGCCTTCCATCACTTCAGCTGACGACTTATCGACCGAAATGGACTTCACGGCGTCGCAGGTCAACGGAGACAATACGCCATCCCTTGAAGGCAGCTGGAACACCGTTAGTGCCAATCGAAAACCTGCCTCGACCGCCCGCTCCGAGCTCATCACCGTCGGAATCCAACTTCCACCCGGAACACTCACACCGAAACTGCCTCTCTATGACCTGCTTTCTTACCATCATAGCCACCGCAAATCTCTCTCCCAAGACCAGCGCGGAGGTCACCCTTCAGGCCAAACCTGCTCAGAGCCTTGCGTTTCTGAAAACGCACTCACCTTTCACTGCCCACCTCCTACTCTCCCTCACAAGTCTGGAACTTAATGGTAAGCCGATCGCCATTAAGCCCTATGCCCCCATGTCACAAACCGAGTGCTCAAAAAAGGGCGCGCCGCCAAATTCTCGCGACGAAGCGCCGAAAGGTCAACGATAAAAAAAGAGAAAACAAGCATCCAAAGAATCCCTGGGCGCGCGTCCCTCTCCTCTCGGAAGCATGGGTTCGCCGACGAACCTCCTCTCATCGGCGCCCCAGCAAGCCCTGGAATGTTCTCGATGGAAAGGGGCGTGGTGATGCAGGGTTGCGTCATCCGTTGCGGACAGCCCTCGTACCGTCTCACCCTTTCCCCAGCCTTCGCTGCGCATCGCGCCGACGAAATGATGAGAATTTTTGGGAATCTCGCGCGGAAGGTATTTAACCGAGCAGCAGAGATGGGAGATCAGGAGAAGGAAGTTATCGCCAGTGTGCGTAAGGCATTCCGCCGCGTCTGTCGGTGAAGGTTTTGTCCTTAGTGACAAAGCAGGAGAAGAAGAAAGTATGCGCCAGAGTGCGTAGGGTGTTCCGCCTTGTAGGCGAAGCCTTTTGTCCGTGACAAAGGAGGAGAAGAAGAGGATTTCCACCTGAGAGGTGAAGGCTCGAGCTACAGGCAAGAGTGTGTGTCTACCGCTATCGAGCGAAGACGCGTGGCAACAGCTGCGTGTGTGAAGCCGACGTGTTTCTGGCGAAGAAGTTTGAAGCTTGGAGAGCTGCCAATTGAAAACGCGAGGTTTCCTGGAAGAGAAACTTCGGGGGCAGCGGAACGACAACAACGCTGGACTTTCAGTGAGTGATTCTCGGAAGAGTACCATCAAGATTTTTGTTCCAAGAACTTTGGACTGAATAAGTTTTCTAACTCTTTAGTCTTTAAGTGTCTTGGTTGTTCGATGCATGCGACTGCATTGTAGTGCGTATTGTTGTCTGTGTCCGTTGTTTCGAGTGTGGCTGACTGTACTGTATAGTACAATGTTTGATTGGTGACATATTGTATTCAACTATTGTCGAGTGTGCATACTTGTGTATCGTTTTGATCTGCCATAACTGAGAATATAATTTTGTTTTGTTTATCAACTCTCGGCTCTGACTTGTTCTTTGGACCACAGCCGGCGTCCGCTGGCGCACCAAATAGGACCACTTCTAGATTGTCCACGTTTTCGTGGTGCGGTTCGGGGGGCCGATACTTCGGCCCTTGGAATTAGCCCGGCGATCGCCTCCCTAATTAACGGGATCCGTGACACCCCAGTACTTCAATATCATGTCTCGGCGTCATACACAACGTCGGTGGTCACTTCACATCATCTCAGCTCTTGCATGACCTCGAATCCTTTACTTCTGACATACTCGCTGCACGTATGATGGGCTCCACTGAATCCGTCCTCATAACATTTGCTGGAACCATCATCCCTCGCTATGTGTACTTCAAACGCGTGTCTTTCCGATGCCGTACACATAAACCTAAGCCCCCTACTTGCACTCGGTGCCTTGCTATAGGGCACCATGCTCGTCAATGCCCCCAACACTGCGTTCCGGCCATGCGCCGCCGCTGTGCGTCTCCTCTACCAGCAGATCCCGATGCTCACGTTTACGCGCAACCCTGGTGCATCCATTGCCAAGTCAACACCTACTCATCTCTCGACTCCACTTGCCCCTACCTTCTAGCTAATCAATGCGACTGCGCCAAAGCAGCTTTTCTCCGTCGCACAGCCATGCGCCGAGCCACTCAGCCTTCGCCGCCCTGCTCTTCAGCGCATGAGTTCCTACCACCTCCCGCAACATCCCCCCCCCGGGCTCATACGCCGCTAAGGTTAAGGAAACACCTCCCATGTGCACTTCTTCATCAAACACACCTTCACCATCTTTAAGTAACGAGAGGCGCTCCTTCGATCTGCGACTGGCTATGTTGGAGCGCAACCAGCGCGAGCAACAACGCGTCTCAGATGAGCTACAACAGAAAATACTTGCACTGACGCAGACACTCGCAACTACCACATCCTCTCTTACCTCTCAACTCACGGAGCTAAATAAGGAACTCACCACACTCACCGTTCCGACCCCCAGCTCTTATGTAACCAAATTGGCCGACATGGTCGAAACAACCACCACTGCGCATCACACTCGTTTGGTCCAGCTGGAAAATTCAATTGTCCGGATTCTTACGACCCTCGAAACCCAATCCAAGCAACTGGAATCTTTCAACTATATGCTTAACTCCCTGCAAGAGTCGCTTCCCCCGGCAAAAAAAGAAGGAACGCGCACGCGAAGGCGCTTCCTCTACTTCAAAGACCTAGATGGCGCGCGAAAAGGACCTCGATATTTTGCAGTGGAACTGCCGCAACTTTCGTCATAATAGGACCCCTCTCCACCAATATCTTCTCACTCGCCAAACATTACCACATTTTCTCCTTATACAGGAGACTCTGGTGGCCCTTGCCGTCCCGGGCTACCGTGCATATGTCACAGGTCCCGTTAATTAGGGAGGCGATCACCGGGCTAATTCCAAGGGCCGAAGTATCGGCCCCCCGAACCGCACCACGAAAGCGTGGACAATTTAGAAGTGGTCCTTTTTGGCGCACCAGCGGACGCCGGCTGTGGCCCAAAGAACAATAAGTCGGAGCCGAGAGTTGATAAATAAACAAAATTATATTCTCAATAATGGCAGATCGAAAACAATACACAAGCATGCACACTCCACAATAGCTCAGTACAATATGTCACCAATCAAACAACGTACTACACAGTACAATCAGCCACACTCGAAACAATGGACACAGACAACAATACGAACTACAATGCAGTCGCATGCATTGAACAACCAAGACACTTAAAGACTAAAGAGATAGAAAACCTATTCAGTCCAAAGTTCTTGGAACAAAAGTCGGGATGATACTCTTCCGAGAATCACTCACTCAAAGTCCAGCGTTGTTGTCGTTCCGCTGCGGCTGAAGTTTCTCTTCCAGGAAACCTCGCGTTTTCAATTGGCCACTCTCCAAGCTTCAAACTTCTTCGCCGGAAACACGTCGGCTTCACACACGCAGCTGTTGCCACGCGTCTTCGCTCGATAGCGGTAAACACACACTCTTGCCTGTAGCTCGAGTGGTCACCCCTCAGGTGGAAATCATCTTCTCCTGCTTTGTCTCTACGGACAAAACCTTCGCCGACTACACGGCGGAATCCCTACGCGCTCTGGCGCTAACTTCCGTCTTCTCCTGATCCCTCGTCTCGGCTGCTCGATTAAATACCTTCCGCGCGAGATTCTAGAAAGTTCTCATCATTTCATTCGCGCGATGCGCTGCGAAGGCTGGGGGAAAGGTCGAGACGATACGAGGGCCATCCGCGACGGATGACTCAACCCGGCATCACCACGCCTCTTTCCATCGAGAAATTTCGAGTGCTTGCTCGGCCGCCGATGTGGGGTGAGGAGGTTCGTCGGCGAAGCCACGCTTCCGAGGCGAGAGGCGCGCGCCCGGGGGTCTTTGGATGTTTCTTTTCTTTTTTTTCGTTGACCTCGCGGCGTCACTCTGGCGCTTCATCGCTAGACTTTGGCGGCGCGCCCTTTTTGAGCGCTCGTTTTGTGACAGCATATCACGCTACGACGGGAACGCCACTTGCGTCCATTTATCTACGCAATGACGTTCTCGTTGAAGCACTAGACGTGCCCTCCCCCCTCTTGAAACATTTAGTTGGTGTGGTCTATTACCAACCATCTACCCGTATTTTTCTCGCTCTGATGTCCTTTTACGATCCCCCTGTCACGTCCTCTTTGTTTAGTGCTCTTGGCAAATTCCTGCACTCCCTTCCATGGACCATCCACATCCTCCTTGGGGGTGACTTTAATGCTCCTCATAGGCTCTGGGGTTACCCCCAAACACTCAAACCAGGTCGCCTTCTACACTGCCTCGCCCAAGAACGCCATCTCACCCTTCTTAATACTCCTGACACCCCTACTCGAGCGGGCACTGTTTCACAGCGCTCCACTACACCCGATCTCACGTTCTCTCGGAGTTCCCTTCCTTTTCACTGGCAGGTGTCCGCTGAAAATCTTTTCAGTGATCACTTTCTCATACAAATCACCACCCCTCTTTCCCTCAACAGGCGGAACAAACGAGTCGCTCACACTGACTGAGAAGCATTCCGTAATAACCTTTTGTCTGACTCATTTAAAACTTACGACGACTGGACGTCGCGGATCTCCGCAGCAATGACATCCTGCAGTCGCCGCGCTCATTTTCAACTCCCCATTCCTGAACCTGGTCCCCACTTCCTCCGCTTATGGTGACGTCATCAACGTTTGAAACGCGCTCTCCGCTCCCAGCCACACAACGTCCAACTTTCCTTCCGAATTGATGCTCTGCGGGCCGAAATTATCGCTTACGGCACTTCTCTCGAGCACTCTCGTTGGAACACGCTGTGTGACGGCCTTGACTCCGCACTGCACTCGCGCTCTACATGGTCTCTGTTTAGGTCTCTCTTAGGTACCAAGCCTGCCGTTGCTCCCATCCTAGCTAAAGCTCTCGCTCACTGGACTCCATCTGATGTGTTTGCAAATTTAAAATCTCTGTATCTCTCCCCCCCCCTCACACCTTCCTACCCAGATTACTGTGGCGAAGCTAACCCAGACCTGGACCGCCCATTCACGCTCAGGGAGCTGGAAGCTGCCTTAGCCACTCAATCTACCCGCTCGGCACCCGATGAGGATGAGATAACATATACTACACAACCTAATCTCCCCGACAATGCGAAAGAATTTCTCTTACACACATTCAACGAAGCATGGAACAGTGGCTGTCTTCCAAGCTCTTGGACATCCTCTCTAATTTGCATGATTCCGAAGCCGGGCGAACCTCCATCTCTCTCTAACCTTCGCCCTATCTCTTTGACGTCATGCGTTGGCAAGACTCGAGCGAATGGCCTTGACTCGACTATCTGATTTTATTGAGGCGAAAGAGTTTTTCCCTCCTTCTCACATTGGCTTCCGATGCCACGTTTGTGCGCAGGACATGTTCCTTGTTCTTCAGCATACTTTTCTTTCACCTTCTCGTAGTCAGGTCCATGCGCTTGTAACCGTCGATGTACGGAAGGCATTCGATGGCGTGAGTCATGACCACATACTCGCTCAGCTCTCCTCTCTGTCATGTGGCTCCCGCATGTATTCTTACATCCGATCATTTCTTTCCAATCGAGTTGCTCGCTTTAGAGTCGATACTCATTTGTCTAACCCACACTCCCTCACCCGCGGCACTCCTCAAGGTGCCGTACTATCTCCTACTCTATATAATATGGCTATGGCACCCCTTGCCTCCCAACTGTCCCAAATACCTGACCTCCACCATATTTGTTATGCAGACGACATCACTCTCTGGTGTACGTCTGGATGTCCCGGCCACGTGCAGGATACTTTGCAACGTGGCCTGGACATTATCGCTTCCTTTCTCGCTACTGCTGGCCTGTCCCCTGCACCTCTGTATTATGTGCAGTCTTCTTACATACCACCTGTTAGCAATTTGTACGACAAGCCAAGGTTAGTCTGCATTGAAAGAAAAATGTTAACTGCAAGATCACCAAAATTTCAGTATGTTTTTTTAAACAATGCATAACAAATATGTGTCAACAGCGTAGCATTGTGCCATTTTGTTAGTTACACGTTTGAGTATAATTATGGTAATAATGTTAGTATAATCTGTACAAATCAAACATTGCCTACCAACCTGAAGTGTGATGATGTTTTCTTTTTTTATGGAGCCAGAACTAGCAGTGTTCCAAAGGGCCCAAGGAATTTCCCAGCAAGGTGCTGCAAACAGATTATAAACTGTTCATAAACTGATCATTCACATCCCTACAGCTAGTGTAGCATTCCCTGTCACGTGCACTCGGCACACAATCATAATTCATTTGCCTTACGCGAACATGCATTCTCAGTAAAAGGGAATGCCGAGGAGGGTGCCTTTTTTAACACTACGCGCAACTTAGCTGCAGCTGGTAATTCTCTTCATTCACAGGACATTTGTAATTTATTTACATGTAAAGAATGCAAGCTCAAACCACTAACAATTCCGGATTGCAATTTTGATGTGCACACTGCAGTATTTCCCACACTAACTGTAGTGATTTGCAACATGATGCTTACTCTGGGCACGCGATCGTAAAGATTCACGCATGCCTTCCCCAAGATACATAGCAGCTCTGCGGTGAAGCCTCAAGTAACGCGTGCGTACTTTTTTTATTATTTTATAGCTTTCGACAAATACTCAAGGCTATGGGTTGCAGTTTAATTTTATTTTTGTTGTGATTTAATTTATTTCACTGAAGTCTGTGCGCACTAAAGGCACTGTGCAACAGCAGTAATAGTTGTGCTCGCGCTGGGTAGCGTATAGTAACCCAGGCTGTGCCTGCCCGAGCATCGTTTGCGAACTTGAGTGTACCGACGGTCTCGTAAGCAAGCATTTTATGGCTCTGTTCGGAACTGCAAAAAAGAACTTACCGAGACCAGCATCTCGACGTCTTCATAATCTTTACTGGATACGACTGTCCACTTCTTGGTGTCTCCTGCAATCGTTGAAAGCGGTCTAACGCTGCCGGAAGCAGTGAAGTGCAGCTTCAGTAGAGGCACGCTCACATAGTTTCTCGGCACACTTGAAGTTTTCACGTGTCCCTCCAAGTGTTCGGAAGGCGTTTTTCACGATCAAGATCACCTCAGCAAACACAGCGCGCTTATTTAGTCTTGCCTGGCAGCTGCCTGCAGCATTGTCATGCGCGCAGCCATGTTTGTTGACGACATCACGCACGAACCAATGAGCGCGCAGCTTCCGAGAGCCTTGCAAGGGCGCCTGGCGCAGTGCATGGTGGGGGGGTGGGGGGGGGGTCTATCCGCTTGCCTTTGTAACATGTTTGCAGGCAGAGGGCGCGAGGGGGCTATGTGAGGGTGGATGGATGTGGCTGTACCTGTTAGATCGGGTAAAGCCCCCAGATCTAGAAAGTAGCGACACTCTCCTCCGCGCGCGCGTTTTCCTCCTCAATTCTCCTCGGATTTCTCCCCTCTCCCGGCCGGCGCGGTGCGCACGGCACGCTGAACCCTCCACTGGCTCGCTGCAGCCGCATTAGATTCAATGCGCGCGCTTGTTTAATCGGCTCCTTGAAGCATTATACGAGAATATGTCCCTTAAGAAAGAGTCGTGACGAAAGTAGGCTTCCCATAGAACATTATGGCAGACATAATTTTTAAGACGATTCGATAAATACGAGCGGAAGCGCTTCGAAAAAATGAGCATACCAGCTGGCGGCTTAGCGGTTTACCTCTCCGTCGCCGCTTCGGCTGTCTGTAACGCGGATGTGTATTAAGCGCATGTAATGTAGGCAGCACATTGTATAGACGAGAACTTGATAAGTGCTGCAGTGTCGCTTTGTAAAATTCATGTTGTGTTGGCGAAAAGCAAGCATAGAAGTCACCGTGCGTGCCTGGCTTCCGTCACGATGAAACGACGAGATATTGCATTCCATTAACTTTGGGACTTACCTCAGTCTGTTAAAAAAAAAAGCAAAACCCACCGCTCAGATGGAAGCTTCTAAGACTATGTTACGCTATAATTAACTCACAGAATTCAGGATGTAAAGTTTATCAGAAGAGAGCCATTACGAAAAGCGCGTACGTGGCTCTTTCTTTATATGAGCCTACACGCACACACACACACACACACACACACACACACACACACACACACACACACACACACACGCACGCACCGGCGCGAATACATAGACAAACGCACGCACACACGTCCGCAGAAGCACATACACACGCGCGAATACAGACGTAAAGAAACGCGCGAACACACAGGCGCACACATACACACACACATAAGCGCGCATATGCAGTCGCATACATACACACACGCATACACGCAGGCGCACACATGCACACACATAAACGCACACCCGCACGCACACACACACACACACATGCGTAGGAATTACACACGTTAATTTACAAATTACACACATTAAGAAAACTAACGCACGCGCTAAAACACAAGAAAACTATCTCAGGGCACAGAGAATTACAAAAAAAGCTCAGCGACTCATTCAGACCCAGCTATATCCATATTTATATGTGCTCGCTATTAAACTGAACGGAGAGTCCAGCGATGCAAAGAGCATTAAAATCTTCGTACGACTTTATCTAGAGATTTAACGAAATCGGTAACACTAACCTCGCAAAGAACGACGTGTTTAGAAGGGGCGAAGTCCTTTCTCCCGATGTTGTAAATCCACTGCTTTCTGCGCACGGCATTCCTATTCCTATCTCCTCGGGGGATATAAAATAATCTTACTCCTTTCTCTGACCTGCTGCTGCACTGATACGCGCAACAGCCAGGCATTGCCACGAAAAACGAAGCTCACGATTCTACGCAAAAAAAAAAAAACACACGTTCAGAGCGGCAGGGCTGGCGTGGCGCCTGGAGGGTTCATGGCGTGCGTGATTGACGAAAAGCGCGCGAAGTTTGCTTGCGCGCGGGAGGGCGCGCTGGTCGCCGAAGAGAGCGGACGCGCATCACGTCGGCTCCGTCTTCCAAGAACTATTTGCCAGTGATTTTCGGTCATTCAGCCCATGAATTGTACAACAACGCGTGCGGAAAGTGACCAGGATTCCGCTGACACCGAAATTCAAGGTGAGAAAGGACTTTTTGCCGGATTTTGAGAGGTTTTCAACCCGCGCCCCTTTGGCCCGACGCTCACGAAAGCCGGCCACCCGACGAGACGCGCTGAGCGTCTCCTCTGACGCGGGCGCTTTCTTCGCCCAACAACTATGGAAGTCCAAGTGAACGGGGAGGATATCTCCCCCGAAGAGTTTCTGGAGGGCACGGATTGGTGCACCATCGGATCTAAGACCCAAGTTAACCGCGCAAACGCGCAGAGCAACACCCAGAACGGAGCCCCCTCCTGCACCGGCGAGGGAGCGGACTTCAACCGACAGCGTTCGCGTCGACAACTGCGTAACATCAAGCAGCAAGTCATTAGAAAGAGCAAAATGCCACTACTCCCACGGAGCGATTTCAAGATCGTGATACGACCACGAGGAGGCCTCGACGTGGCCACCACTGGAACCGTGCGCCTCGCATCGGCGATTTACCGCGCGGCCAACGTACCGGCTCATGAAGCAGGGGAGGACACGGTGTGTTCCAACAATCATCAAAACATCATCGTCGTGAGCACACCCCATGCCTCTCACGCGGATAAGTACAGACAGCTTCAAGCCATCACCATCGGCGACCGCCACCACGAGGTTAGTGCGTACGAGACGGCCCCCGACAACACGGTGAAGGGAATAATCAAGGGCATCCCGTTGGAAGAAGACGCCAAGTCCATTCATACCAGCATCGTTCACGCACGTAACCCTTACGCCCTGGCAGCCAAACGGCTCAGTAACACCACGACCGTCATAGTGGCGTTTGAAGGACCGCGAGTGCCCACTTACGTCAATTATGGCGGCGCTCTCCTTCGCTGCACCTTGTATCGCAAGCAAATCGACATGTGTCACTGCTGCGGGAGACTTGGTCACCGCATGGACGTGTGCCCAAAGCCCAAGGACAAAGTGTGTCGTGGTTGTGACGCCCCCAACCCAGGCCCCAACCACCAGTGTTCCCCCCACTGCAAGCTGTGCGGGGGCGCACACATGACAGCGGACCGCAACTGCCGTGCAAGGTACAAAACGCCCTACATCGTGACGAAGAGACAGTGGGAACGACGCAGGGCCAACGAGGAGGCAGAGGCCACTGCCACCAACTATTCCACCAGCAAGCCCCGCTCAAGATCCAGGACACCCAGTCGAAGCGACTCCCGATCTCGTAGCCGCACACCGGGACCCCGAAAGCAGCAGCAACGCCGAGCTCGCAGCCGAACACCCGGACGGACCCCAACGAGGGACGCGAAGGCAACTGATTTGGTGAGCTTTGCAGATGCGGTCAAAGGAAAACGCGCAACAAACGCGGAGGCTGGCGGCAAAATACACACTAAGATAGAGGCTGAGGTAGCTCACTTAACACAGACGATACAAACTATGCAAAAACAAATTGAATGCATGCAGGCACAGATTCACGCAAAGGACGAACTCATACAAAAGCTCCAGTCTGCCGCTCACAGCGAGACTGATCAACAGGCAATGCAGGAAACACAAGAAGAACTCGTAGAGGACGGTGAGGTCGAAGGCCCTGATACTAAACGCGGGCCGGCTATCTCCCTTAAAAAGTCAGTACGTTCCAAGCGTACGCGCGCAGCAACAGACGACACCCGAGTGAAGGCACTCGAGGCTCGCGTGAGCAGTCTCGAGGAAACTATCACCGCGACTATCACGCGTACGATTCAACGGAGCTTGGAGAGCATTTATCTCAGATTGTCCAGATTAGAAGCTGCCAACAGCGCGCTGGTGACGTCGCATAGCGAAGCGGCGCCACACATGTAGTACCACATAACCATGGCAAGACACCATTCGAAACAAAAACATACAATATGGCAGTGGGACTGCAGAAGTTACAAAAACAAACGAGCGCACCTACAACAATACCTGAAAACGATCCCCGAACGCCCAGACGTCATCATACTGCAGGAAACAAACGGCCCCGCCAAACTTTCAGGGTACCAGTCTATACCAGGCAAGGAGGAAAATCCAAACGTCACCACACTGGTCAAGCGAGAGCTCACGGTCATCGAACACGACACCCATGTCAAGGATATTGAAAACGTCCTCGTAGAGCTGACTCCACCGCGTAAGACGCCCGACAGCATCTTCGTACTCAACGTCTACAGCAGTCCGAGATGCCGCAAACACCGCTTTCACGTCCTCTTCAAACGAGCACTCGATATCGCCCAGGGGCAACAACTCTTCATTGGAGGCGACTTCAACGCGGTGCATACGGCGGGGGGTTACAAACACGATCAGCCGAAAGGCAGGCATTTGTGGGAAACGGCGCAACTCGCCGGCCTCGAGCTGGTCACTGACCCAGCGGCACCAACTAGGCAGGGCAACAGCGTCAGCACTGACACCACGCCTGACCTTACCTTTACGCGCAATACACGAAAGGTGACTTGGAGAAACACCATGCAAGACTTGGGCAGTGACCATTACATTATCTCTATAGAAGCAGAAGGCGGCCCACAGGAACACAATGCCGGTCGCCAAATGAAGATCACCAATTGGGAACTACTACGAAAAAATCGAGACAAGCAACAGATTGAAGACATCAAAGACATTGAGCAATGGACCGAGCAACTTCGGCGCGACATCGAGAGGGCGACGCAAATGATGCCGTCAACAGCTGGGCTTGATAGAATAGACACCCGGTTACTGCACATGTGGCAAGCTAAGACCCAACTGCATCGCCGTTGGAAACGATAACGACATAATAGGAGACTGCGAAAACGAATAGCACAGCTCAACAAAGAAATAGAAAAGCACGCACTTAACCTGCAACAACAGCAATGGGAACAGAAATGCGCGCAGATGGATGGTCAGCTCACAACGAGTCGCAGATGGCAGATACTGCGGTACCTCATAGATCCCGTGAACACCAAGACCTCACAGAGGCAAGGCATATACAAAATCATACACGCTTACGGGGGAACGGAGCAAAACGCCCCCGAAAGTACATCCGGACTATAGGGGAGAAGGCAACGCCATCCTAGACGCAGAATTCTCCATTTCCGAAATCGAGGCGGCCCTCGTCAAACTCAATATCAAGTCAGCCCCAGGCCTAGATCGAATATCAAACAGGGCACTGCGCAACCTCTATTACAGATCGCTAGAGAAACTCAAAGATTATATTAACGAGTGTTGGGTGCGTGGAAAGTTACCCCAGCCATGGAAAGAAGCGCAGATCATACTTATACCGAAACCCGGCAAGAAATTGCAGCTGCAGAACCTGCGCCCTATCTCCCTAACATCATGTGTAGGTAAATTGATGGAACATGCGTTCCTCAACAGACTAACAGATTACCTCGAGGACAACAACCTATTACCACACACAATGATTGGGTTCAGAAGACATCTCTCCACACAGGATGCTCTTCTGCAACTAAAACATCAAATCATAGAAAATCCTGGGTGCTCAACGAGAGCCATCCTTGGCCTGGACCTGAAGAAGGCCTTCGATAACGTTCGTCACGACGCCATATTGCGACAAATAGACAGATTGAACCTCGGAATGCGAGTGTACAACTACGTCCGAGACTTCCTCACGGGAAGAACCGCACGCATGCGAGTGGGACAGCTAGAATCAAATCAAATCAACATTGGAAGCTCGGGTACACCGCAGGGCTCGGTGATCTCGCCGATGCTCTTCAACGTCGTCCTGCTGGGGTTACCCGAGCGATTACATCAAATTGATGGACTGCACCACACGCTATACGCGGATGATATTACGATCTGGACGACAACTGGCAGTGGCGGAGAGATCGAGGATCGCTTACAGGCGGCTATAGAATGTGTGGAACATTACCTCGTAGGCACGGGACTCACCTGCTCGGCCGAAAAATCCGAATTACTGCTATATAGACCGGTGAAAAAGGGACGCCCGCCCAAAAACTACGTACCTTCAGAAAAACAAGAAATCAAACTAACATCATCAAACGGCTTACCAATCCCAATGGTAAAGAAGATCCGGGTACTGGGGATGATGATTGAGCAGAACGGTGGCAATGGTGAAGCACTGCGCAAGATAACGGCAAAGGCCACCAGCACGATGCAACTCATCCGACGCATCACGAACAAACATGCGGGCATGCGCGAAGGCAGCGTCATACGACTCATACAAGCCTTTGTTATTTCACAACTGATGTACACGGCACCGTTTCACAAATGGACAGTTGCGGAAAAAGACAAGCTAAACGCCCTGATACGCAAGACGTACAAGTTCGCGTTGGGACTGGCGCCCGGAGTTAGCACCAGCAAACTCCTAGAGCTAGGGTTGCATAACACCCTCGAGGAACTCGTGGAGGCGCAACAAGTTTCCCAGCTCGAGCGCCTATCCAAGACCCGCCCAGGCCGACACCTACTCGAAAAACTTGGCATCACGTACCACACGCAGCACGGCATCAAAGTCGAAATTCCAAGATCGGTACGCGAGCAAGTATACGTACCCCCATTGCCTCGCAACATGCACCCCCAACACCATACGGGACGGCGTAAAGCCAGGGCACAACGCATTACTCAAAGCTACTCCAACGACACTGAAGCGGTTTTCACTGATGCTGCGCGTTATACCAATAAAAAGAGTTTCGTGGCGGTAGTTACCGGCCATCGTGGCAAGTACATCACAAGCCTCACTGTGAACACGGCACACGCTGAAGCGGCAGAGGAAGCGGCTATAGCACTGGCCCTCACACAGACCAATGCCACATACGTGATTAGTGATTCGCAAACAGCAATTCGCAATTTCGCCAAGGAACGCATCTCGCAAGAGGCGTTTCACATACTCCAACGACATCCCATACATCCAGGAGAGGTCGACTTCGATAACCGAAGGCACCTGTTATGGATCCCGGCACATACCGGACTGAGCACCCCCAACGAAGCGGCTCACCGCGTTGCTCGAGGCCTCACTCACCGAGCATCGCCGGAGGACGACGAGCCCCCGCGGGGAACTGCAGACATCTGGGCATGGGAGGATCGTATGACCAGGTTTCACGACATCACCACACATTACTAGTTACAAAGACGCATATACCCATCTCCTCACGAAAGGCTAAACAGAACGCAAGCGGTACACTTCAGACAATTACAAACAGATTCTTACAGAAACCCCAGACTCATGCACGCCATGTATCCAGACATATACACTACAAACAGATGCACGTCATGTGGCGAGGTTGCCACCCTTAGTCACATGCTGTGGGAGTGTCAGGGCCTAAAAAACAATTCGAACAGTGCCGATTCATCTCACTCTTCCACCGCCAGCCTCCGCTCGCGTTGGAAGGCCGCACTGCTCAGCTCTAACCTGAAAGCACAACTCTGGGCCGTCCAGCGTGCCGAGGAAGCCGCTTCGAGACAAGGTCTCGGAACCACAGCCAGGGTGGGTGCCCAGGCCCACTAAAAAACGCCGGACTCGAATCGTCTGGATTCGACAAATAAAGTTTATGTTCTTCTTCTTGCTTGCGCGCGCTTTTCGTGACGTCAGGGTCATCTGACTGGGCAGTATCGCCCGCCGCAGCCATTCAGCGCTTGGGATGCGCGGGCTCCGCGAAAGAGGGGGTGAAAAAAGAGGAGGTTGCCGGCGCGCCGAGAGAGTGCCGGCGTGGATAAAGGAGCGTCGCTACTTTCCAACATCTAGGGGCTTTAAGATCGGGCGGCGGCGAACGCCACCTAGCCGTAATGCTTAGTGCACTCACCACTAGATTTATCTTTTTTTTTCTTTAAATAGTGAGGTTGAGGACCGGTACTTTGCAGTGAAGGGTTTAATTTTCACTCGTGCGTTGACTTTAGCCACCAATCAGATAACCTCCTTCCAGTTAATTCTAGCCGCTTAAAGTCTATTTTGCCCTCCCTGTCCCTAAACCACAGTGCTTTGAAAAACTCTGCGCCATCAACCTGAACTACAGGGTGAAGCTCTTTACAGAACGTTATCAAGTGTTCGGCAGTTTCTTCTTCCTCTCCACACGCACTGCATACCATGTCTACCCCTTCGTATTTGGCCCGATATGTCTTGGTTCGCAATAATCCCATCCTGGCCTCAAACAGTAAAGAACTATCGAGTATTATCGTAGAGTACCCGAGTATTATCGTAGATCCTTTCCTTGGCAATTTCCTGCTTAAAAGCTCGATAGATCTCTAGTGCGGACTTCTTAATCATGCCGATTCTCCACATATCGGTCTCAGCTTCCTTCACCTTCTTCTTAATCGATAATTCTTTTTGGTTTGGCCCCGTGCTGTTTTCCAAGTATTTACCGGTCAATTTTCTGGTTCGCTTCCGCCATTTTGTATCGACATTCTTCATGTACAAGTAGCTGAATACCTTCCTAGCCCAACGCTCCTCCCCCATTTCTCTCAATCGCTTCTCAAATTTTATCTTGCTGCTAGCTTCCCTGCCTTCAAATGATGTCCATCCCATATCACCTTGTACTCCCTGATTTGGTGTATTCCCGTGAGCTCCTAAGGCAAGCCTACCTATTCCACGTTGCTTAATTTCTAATATTGCTTGAACTTCTGATCTCATGCACAAGACTGCATTGCCGAACGTCAGACCAATAACCATGACCCCTTTCCATATTCCTCTCACAACATCATACCTATTGTAACTCCACAGTGCCCTGTTTTTCATTACCGCTGCATTTCTGCTACCTTTAGTCGACACGTATATTTCGTGTTCCCTTAGGTACTCGGCCCCAATGCTTATCCATACGCCCAGATATTTGTATTTATATGTTATCTCTAGCATGACTTCCTGTATTCTAAGCTCACTACCTTCATTGTCACTAAAAATCATGACTGCTGATTTTTCCTTACTGAATCTGAAATCTAACCTATCTCCCTTATTACCGCAGATGTCCACCAATCTCTGCAAATCTGAGTTTGTCGCGAGCGCCACCGCGCGGCGCTTGCTCAAAACTGAAGGCAACTTGGATGTGTGGTAGAGGTCGGACGTGTTTTTGGAGAGCTCCGGAATGACAGCTACAGATAAGTGTTTTTGCATGTTTCCAGCTTGCCTCTGTCTGTAGCGTTATGAGAACGTAAGGCGCTAGCGTAAAGCTTGATTAGGTCTATTACGGTGTACGTTTTTTTAGTATTTTGTACTGTGTCTTTTTTTTCACCAGCCACCACGTGGCTGAGGTCTGCGCGTAGACCGACCACGTGCATGCGCAGGTGCTGTGAAGTGTAGCGTATTTATTTATTATTGTGGTTCTTTTTGGCTTAGACCAGTGTATTTTAGTACAGTTTTCTAACACGTGGGCATCGGTAAACTGAGCTAGCCATGGTCAAAAAGACCGTAAAGTGTTCAGAGTGCGGGGTAGGTTGGAAGGTGGAAGTTAGTGCGGAGGAGAAAGCAGAAGATGACGCCAAGTGTAGACAGTGCGAGTTCGAGGAGAAAATGAAAAATATGATGGCGGTCCAGAGTGGGCTCATGGAGAAAATCGCAGAGCTGGAGAATGCATTGGCGAAGGAGCGAGAGAAAACGTCAGCCATGGAAGAAAGGCTCCGGTCAGCCGAGAAGGGCCTATCGAAGGTCGTGAAAGGGAACGAAGACGCAGGTGACGGCGGAAGCATTATGGCGACGACCCCCCGTGCGGGAGAGATGAAGGAAACAGGCATGACAAAGGCAGATACATTGGTCACAGGGCCCAGCTACCGGGAAGTAGTTTTGAGGGAGGGAGGGAGCAAACCAGCAGCCGTGACTCACGCTAGTCACCTAGTCAGCAGCCAGGTGCAGGTTTCAGAAGGAATGTCTGAACAGGTCATCATCGCCGGTGACTCAAATTTAGTCCGATGCGCAGCGGCAATCAAAGAAAGGGTGAAAGGCGACAAGAGAGTTGCGATAGGGACGTTCCCAGGACAAACGCTGGGGACAGTAATGAGTCAAGCGGGTGAACAACTCGCAGCTAAAGCTAACAATCGTAACCTCGTTGTAATTGCGGGAGGGCTAAATGACGTCCTGAAAAAAGAATCGTCAGGACTAGCGACGACCTTGGCGAAAGGGGTGGATGACATGCGCGCCGTGTCCCCCCAGGTGCAAATTGTAGTATGCACAGTACCGGAAGTACCAGTGCGCAACGTCAACCTGCAAAGAGCGGTTGTCGACGCAAACAAAGAGATATGGCGAATTAGTCGAGAGAAGGGTTTCGAGGTAGTGGATTTAAACAGGGAAGTGCACAGGTGGGGTGGATTCCAAAGAGACAAGATTCATTTCGATAAGAGGCTTGGACACGAGGTGGGCTGGCGACTGGCAGGACGCGCAGTAGCTTTTTTGGGGGGCTCACGGGCCCTTCGGAGTCCGGGGTAGCTCGTAACAGGGAAAACAACCAGGAGGACGCTTTGACAGGTAGAATTGCGAAAAACCAGAAAAAAGGTAAAAGAAAAAGGAAAAAGGCGCGTGTTGCAATTAGTTACATAAACATGCAGGGTGGCAGAAAGAAGGCAAAATGGTTAGAGATTGAGGAGCAGTTAAACAAAGAACAGATAGGCGTGTATGCGGTTACAGAAACACACCTTAGAGACTTGGAAGAGCCACCACATATTGAAAATTATGTTTGGGAAGGGTGTAACAGGACCATATCGGAAAGGAAAGGTGGGGGTGTAGGAATGCTAATTCATCGCGGAGCCAAATGGGTTAGAGTGAAACAGACGTGTTCAGAGCACCTCTGGGTTCTGGGCACAGTAGGTGGAAAGGAAACGTGGCTAGGGGTAGCCTACTTGTGGACGGGGAATAACTGCAGAGAAAAGAATCAGGAGATAGTGGATTGCATGAGTGCGGATATTAAGGAATTTGGTAATGGGGCCGAAATCATCCTTCTAGGGGACATGAATGCCCACATACATGACCTTGACGGATATTCAGACACCAATGGGAAGTTATTACTAGATCTTTGCGAGCAACATAGTCTGGAGATAGTTAACACGGGGCCTAAATGTGACGGCCAGATCACATGGGAAGTCGGAAACAAGCAATCAAGTATTGATTATTGTCTCATGACTGAAGGAATTTACCACAAACTGACAGAAATGAGGATAGACGAGGAAGGCATTAACAGCTTGGGTAGTGATCATAAACGAATAACATTACAAATGGGATACGAAACTGAAAATATGAGCATGGAATCAAAGTCTGGCAGCTCGTATTTAAATGACAAACAAATAATAAATATAGCCGCAAGAGTCGAGGAAGAAGTAGGCGAAATACCAGGCAAGGACTGGGAGTATAGTGAGCTGTTACATCTAATGACGAAGGAGATAGGGAAAGAGAAGAAAACTGTTTGCTGGAAAGGAAAAAGGAAGCCAAAAAGTTGGTGGAACAAGGAAATCCGGGAGGCGATCGAGAAGCGACGCGAAGCATCACGGGAGCATAGAAAGGCAAAAAAGGAGAAGCGGCCGCAGGACGAAGTCAAAAAAATATGGGAAATATATTTAGAGAAAAAATCCCTTGTACAGAAATTGGTAGAGGCAAAAATTAAAGGTGAAAGTGAACGCTGGATGACAGAGATACACGAAAAAAAAGGAGGCCGCGCCTAGGATTTTTTGGAGCCACATAAAGGCGCTAGGTAGGAAGTCTGTCACAACGCAACAACATATTCTAGATGAAGGAGGAAATCAATTGGAAGGGTACGAAGCGCTAGGTTACATCCAAAAGGTAACAGCCGATTCGTTTAAAAAGAGCGTCCAGGGGATCTCCCCGGTGAGTAAAAGTGTGGCGGAGAAAGCAACAGAGGAAGAGCTAGTACTTGATAATTTCAACTGGAAAAAGGCCGAAGGAAAAATTCCAAAGCGCACTGCCGCGGGTTTAGATGGGATTCCCGTTAGCCTCATTAACGAACTAGGACATAACACTAAAGAAGCATTGTTAAAAGCAGTAGAAAAAAGCTTAAAGGACGGACAAATACCGGACAGTTGGCGACAAAGTAGAATGAACTTAATCTATTAAGGCAAGGGAGAAAAGGACAAGATTCGCTCGTATCGACCACTAACCATTACATCGGTACTATACAGGTTGGCGATGCAAGCAGTAAAAATGAAAATAGAAACATGGGCCGAACATAACGATATTTTGGGAGAACTTCAAAACGGATTTCGAGTCGACAGGCGGTTAGACGATAACCTGTTTGTTCTCACTCAGTGTATAGAAATATCTAAAATAGAGAATAGGCCCTTGTACGTGGCTTTTCTAGACATCACTGGGGCATACGACAACGTTAATCAGGAAATTTTGTGGGATATATTGAAAGGAATGGGCATGGGCGACGACTGTATACAGCTTTTGAGGGAGATATACCGAGAAAATACAGTTTGCATAGAGTGGGAAGGAATGCGTAGCAAAGAGAACGTTGAGGTTAGCAAGGGTCTGAGACAGGGATGTCCTTTGTCCCCGCTGTTATTCATGCTGTACATGGTGAGTATGGAAAAAGCGCTAGAAGGTAGCAACATTGGTTTTAATCTGTCACACAAACAGGGCGGCATGATGATTGAGCAGAAGCTTCCAGGTTTATTTTATGCGGACGATATCGTCTTATTTGCGGACAGTCGAGATGATATACAGCAGCTGGCGAATATATGCGGAAGGGAAGGTGAAGCTCTTGGACTAGGATTCAGTGTAACGAAGTGTGGATTGATGGTATTCAATGATCCCTGTGATCAGACGGTGTCCATACAAGGCCAAGAAATACCGAGGGTAAGTGAATACAAGTACCTTGGAGTATGGGTAAATGAGAGTGATAGATACATGGAGGTACAGGAAAAAGCCTCGGCAGCAAAGGGAAAGAGGGATGCGGCAATAATGAAGCACAGAGCGTTGTGGGGATACAATAGGTATGAGGTGCTTCGAGGTCTGTGGAAGGGT
This sequence comes from Rhipicephalus annulatus, assembly GCA_013436015.1. NCBI lineage: Eukaryota > Metazoa > Arthropoda > Arachnida > Ixodida > Ixodidae > Rhipicephalus > Rhipicephalus annulatus. The sequence continues at coordinate 57,224 of WOVY01005667.1, forward strand.
GTAATGGTTCCAGGGCTTACTTTTGGGAACTCAGTGGTGTGCATGAGGGCAGAGGTGCAATCGGGAATGGATGTAAATCAAAGGACTGTGGGACGCCTCGCGTTGGGTGCTCACGGGAAGACGACAAACGAGGCTGTAAAGGGCGATATGGGGTGGGCAGGTTTTGAGGCGAGGGAAGCGCAGAGCAAAATAAGGTTCGAAGAAAGGCTAAGAAATATGAAGGAGAGTAGATGGGCAGAGAAGGTGTTCCGAAATTTGTATAGGAAGAGCGTGGACACACAGTGGAGAAAAAGAACTAGAAGACTCACTAGTAAATATACGGCTGGTATTGTAAGCCATATGTCAACAAAGAGCGTTAAGGGAAAAGTCAGGGAGGCGGAGAGGATTTACTGGATGGCAGCTATGGAGAAAAAACCGGCTTTGAGTAACTACCGAAAGGGCAAAAATGAAATAAGGAGGGAGGCATTTTACGATAATTCAAGGGGAAGCGCTTTACTGTTTGAAGCGAGATCGGGTTGCCTTAGAACGCGTAGTTATAAAGCAAGATTCAGTAAAGAAGAAGAACAATGCACATGCTGCGGGAAAGATAAGGAAACGGCGGAGCATGTTCTGATTGAATGTGGAGATATCCACCCAGGTGTACGTTTGGGCACGAGCCTACAGGAAGCCTTGGGTTTTAGGGACAACAATGGAAAGCTGAACACACCCGCGATTGAAATAAGTAAGAGACGGTTAGAGTATTGGTGGCAGAAAATTAGAGAGAAAGGACAAAAATAAATATTGGAAAAATAAAATATGGACAGTGTGCCGTAAATGGCAGAGAACTTAAGCTGAAAATTTACCTTTTTTTCCATTAAGATAGAATTTATCGAAGTAGAGGCATTAGGCCAACATCAAAAAAGAAAAAAGGGTTTTTTTTTTTGTCGAGCCTGGTGGCATACTTGTCACCACCCCGTTATAAAGGGGACGCTCATAGCATCCATCCATCCAGGCAGGCCAACTCTGCTGGGAGCGCGAGCCATTCCTCAGGTACAGTGGCTAGAATAATACTACCTAGTGTGCTGAGCGCGAGCGAGATGGCTCCGTCGCTGATGACTGCCGATGGCGCCCGCTTGGTGCGCTGCGGCGCGAGTGGGTGTAAGGTCCCTAGATGAAACATGTTTCATCTAAGGACCTTCAGTGGGTGCATCCGCGTTCAATCCGCGCGCTCCGCAAGCGCTGCGAAGCTTTCAGTAGCCCGAGTCGCGCGAGGCCAACTTTCAATTTTTCCGTATTTTCGGAGAGTTCTTTACAAAACGCTTTATTGCACAACATCTAAGCGATTGTGCATCATTGTGCATTATTTTTTTGCTGGTAACATTGTGGGCATTGCCAAGATTATAGTGTACTAGAATATTTTATAAGTGTACTAGAATAACTCCCTCTTAAGGCGAAAACCTCTATAGGGAGTTATAGAATACCGTTTGCAAGCGCTGCAGGCGTTGCAGGCGCCATAAGAGTTTTCGAATAGCATTTGCCCCATATTCTAGTACACTATACCTAAAATTGTAGGTCTCGTGTTCACTTTTGATCGAGATGGTCGGCTACATTTGCTGTCCACACACAATTGTGCTAATAGTGGCGAAAACAGAAGCTGGTTTGCTTTAAGTGCACCGAGAATACACCGATGGTTGACGCCAGCACAGTATCGACAGCAGCCGGTGGGAGGCCGGCTCGCTTTTGCCGCAGTGGCGAAAGCCTCAATGGCTTCGAGCGGTGCAGAAAACGTGTAAACGATGCATTTCATACGACTTATTTTAAAACAGCAAAAAGACGACCCACACAGAAGACTGGACAACACGAGCGCTGTCTTCTTTGTGTTTAGTCTTTGCGCCGTTTCAAAGAGAACCCAAACGAACTAGCCCAACTGTCGCTTTTGCTGCAGTTTATGCAACCACGGGCCGCTCCAATGAGGGCATATTAAGCAATTTTTCTTTCTGTGCACAGAAAAGAAAAAAAAAGGGGGGGGGGAGGGGGGCTAAGGCAATGTATAATCCTGCGCGCGAACGACTGCGATATGGTTTTAAAAATTTAGTCAGAAAGTTGCGCTAGTTCGCAGGAATCGATCGAGACGTGAGAACATGCGTCGAAGAGGTACGTAGTCTGTTTCTCTGAGGACCGTGTTTGCGCAGCTCACGTTCTTTCACTTAAAGACCCAGACCTTGGTCGCTAATGCAACGTGAAAGCGGCCAAGCATCATTCATAAAATGCAATGGCTGTGGTAGCCGTGAAAGCAACATATATTCGCTTCAAGACGCTGACCGCGGCACAAGTTCGTGCAGGATGCAGCGGCGTTTGGCTTACCTTCTAACGACCAGTAGGCAAAGTGTCGCACATCAAATATTGACGCTCGATGTTCCGGATGGGGCAAAATATGATAGCCACGTATGTACCCATATACATTTCACAATATAACGTAGAACAGCGCTGAAGCTTCGACGTTCAACGCACACCTCGCAGCCAAAAAAAGGTAAACAGGAAGTCGCCATGACACCTATTGCAGGTGGCGCTTCGTGCAATCAAGAACCGAAATCGCGATTTTATAAGCATCTTTGATTGACTTGTCATTGGCGGGCGCCAACCGTACATGCACAAAAGAAACTTTTCCTATATGGGAAGAATTTATTACTGTAAAGCATTTGGCTAAGCTTAAGGCGTTGAAGTAAGAGATCTTAGTCTCAAAATTTTTCACCCTATCTGAGGCTTTGTAACATTTTGATCTGTAGAAACCGGCCATAAACAAATAAATGAAATATCGTTGGAATATTCAACCTTATGCAGACTGTTGGGCAGTGGCTATTCGGTGCGAAGTTCAAAAGTTTCCTCCTGAACCTTTTTCTCCATTCTATTAATCAACTTGCGATTGCAAATACAGATAAAAAGCTCCACTGAGATAACTTTCCCACTATTGAAAAATTGTGACAATTAAAACAATACAAACTACCACGCTCAGTAAATAGCTCTAGCTTTTTGTGCTGTATCACAGAGACTGGATTTCAAAGCTTTGTTGAGAAAAATGCAATGTAGTAAAAAGAATGAGTCACTGTCCCCATAGTAAGGCCCTTGTCGACCTCTTCCTTTATTCGAGCACACTGAATAGATCTTAACGTTGAATGTGCTACTCCTAGCCTTTTATGCAGTTGTCAACGAAAATGGTGCAGTTGAGCGGGCATTAACTTTGTATGTTAAATAAGGTTTGAAGTTTAGATCACGACAGTATCCCGCGGTGCACTCGAAAAAAAAAAAAGAGTGAGAGACGGTGACTACCTAAAACAAAATGTTTATGATATTTTATCTCCTAAACAAAATGAACCTGTTCTGGTTATGTATTTATTGCCAATAAGGCTTCTATTCTGGATGCAAAAACATCATAAACACTTTGTTTGAACTGGTGAACGCATCCTTTTCGTTCCGTAGTTCAAATAAATTTTAAGCTAATAATTGCAGCAAGTGAAAGGCGAAGTAATCTATTAGAGACAGTCCCGACTTCAGTAATAAAGACTGCTTTATTTTTGCACAATAAACACAGTTCGCACAATTAGACTGAAACATTTAGAACACCCAGCCTGAAAGAATTCTTACACAATAGAATTGAGTCCACGTACATGCTGGGTGTCTGTGCTTGTGCAATTTGGAGAATTTGCAGCATTGGCACCTGCACAAATAAAGGCTATCTTTTCACACACTAAAACGTAGGTAAAAACCTTACTGCATTCATTCTCATAAACATGAATCACAAGATCTGTTCATTAGTTTAATGTAGGGTTGAAAGGTAGCAGGGTCTGTACTGGTTTCAGTAGCCCAAATACAAGGGACTTTCAAGGTGCTACTGAAGGTTTCTTAAGGATATAAAGCACCATCCCAAGTAAAAATCTTTTTTGCAATAACCACACTTCCAAACTAACATGGTTATTTACAAATTAAGAATACAAAATTAGCTCACACACAGCACTTCATTAAAGCTTTGGCTGCATAGAAATGGTGGATACTGTTTGAGCTAGAAGATGTGTGATTTCACCTTGTGAGCTACTTTCATGACAGAGTTTAATGTGGAAGAGTAAAAAATAACAGAACTGGTTGAGGTAAAGTCAAATAACCCAGGGAAAAGTTGTAAGTGGACCAGGTGAAGAGATGAAACTAATAGCAGGAGAAAAACAAGGTTAAACACTGAGCGTGAGCCATCACAGGAGCACGGCCTGCACTCTCAAAGTAACCTGAGAAACATTTACATATACACAACAGCTGCTCTAGTCCATATCAGAAATTATATGCCATAAAGTTGAAGATTTTTCTGAGAATGAAAACAAATGTAGGAAGTTGAAGGGCTGTGCAAAACTACTGTGCAATTTCAACTGTTTTCAAAGGCTCCAGGCATTTGTACACCCTGAGGTAACCACAAGCAGGTTTCAGTCATTGACATATGGTATGTTTAATAGACAGCCACATAAATGCATTTTGTATCAACCTACATAATGGTATTCATGCAGTCTACAAGGAGACTTAATGTGGTAAAGGTTAATGGTGCTCTTACGCTGCCTATGGTCTATAAGAGGGCTAGCGCATCGTACGAGCCAAAGTTAAACCAAAGGCCTATCAGAATAAAGAATATGAAGTTTTTGTGAAGTTTTCTCAAGTATAACTAAGTAAAAAGCTGTGATTTCCTACTTACTTTACAGAGATCGGTTTTTATTTACTCTAATGATATAGCCCTATAGCATTAGTTGATGAGGCTGGACACTACACATACATTGCACATACATGCATACATGGAGCAAGGAACTCAGCGGTCAGTAGAGTTCTTACATACCAGATGGCACTACAAAAGAGGGTGGATGACGTGGGTGACGCACAAATTTTCTGAGCAGCGACACTGGCCACCTCAGCAGATTTCCTAGTCTTTACACTTTAAAAAAATCGCAACCCAACATTTGCGAAGGACCTGCTTGCCCATCAGTGTTTTACCCTACAAGTGTATGCCTCTCTTCACAAACACCTAACAGAAAAGGAGGTCATCAACAGGAGTAAAATTCAAACTGGAGTTTATCCCATTTAAAAAACAAATTACGTGCCATGTTCTCTACATGCTATCTGAATTCCTGTTCCTACTGCAGAGGAAGTATTACACTCTATTACATTAGCTGGGGCTGCTCAAAGCATCCCCCACATTTGACACACACAGAAATGACCCTGACACATACGTTGGAGCAGAGGGAGGCGCAAGTGTTGAACAGGCGGCTAAGGCCAGTGGGGCCCTCAACTGAGGCTCCCCCCCCCTGCTATAAGTCACTCATACTGCAATCAAGTTTATCTGTTCTGTACAGTTTTCTCACACATAATTGGTCAAGCCACTTCTCGTCAGGTGGGCCAACTCATATTTGGACATGGTACTTCTATCTAGTTCCAAGTTGAAGCTTGTGACCCATGAGAAGTTAATATATTATTAACTTTTCCTGTGACTTTGATGTCTGAGCACTCTTACAGTGGGCTATACAAACAGTGCATTCACTGTGAATAAAGTGTTTTATTTTTGACACCCTTTGGCAGTTCAGGCGCCTCCATCTCTCTTATGTTGGACAAGCCTTCTCGGATGCCTTCAATCTAGTCGGCGCTAAGACCATACACCATCTTGGAAGCATATACTGGCTTGATGAAATATTTGAAACAAAAACAAATGAAAAATTGACATGAAATGAAGGATTTACACATTGTTGCCACAGTTCCCTTTCGACCACATGGCAGAATGCTGCTTTTGCAGTAAATGAGTAGAGAGAACGGTACATTGTTGAAATTTACTATACTTTTTTATTGCCTCATCTATATGAATGAATCGTCGGTCGGTCGGTCGACCAAGAAATTGTACCTCTATCCCTTCCAATTACGTGTCAGCCAAAGCCCGCATAAGATCACATGCCATCGAAGGCTCACAGTATGGGTATTGGCTGACGCTTTGCAAAGGAGATGACGCAGAAACGAGGTAAATCAGACACTTGTCTTGCCTGTTTTACGAGTACTGTACAAACAGCTTCTAACATAATTCAGTTCGATTGCAAGTGATCTCTACCGCTGTCAGCGCAGTGCTTCGTCACAGCGCTCTTTAGTTATTCTTTTTCAGAAGCCTGCGGTTCCAAATGTGTGCATTTACACATTAAGGAATTGCGTAGCAAGAGGATAGAGTTTATCTTAGCGATGCTTGCGAAGCGGCTGTATAATGTGGTCCCACGTCAATCTGTAGGCAGGGAAAATAGTGGAGCACAACTGAAATCGCTGTATAGAAGCAGAACTCGCTGTTAAAACACAATAGGCCTAAATAATAATACCAGCACCCTACGACAAGCACGCCAGGTGGTTTACCGCGAATGGCGCTCGAAGATATGGACGTCAGTTTGTTGAAACCTTTCCTGCTGGACTCGGTCTTTACCGAAGTGTGACTTAGAGTTCTGTGCGGTAATGTACACACACTTCAGAGTGAATACAGACTAGATGCAATGTCTTCGCATGAGTGTTCATAGATGCTGTATTCTTCTCTGTTCGACGCGAGAAACGGTTCGCGAGAGGTTCACGTAAACAGGAGTGCGAACGGGTGTTTCAAGGCAAGGGCCACAGCATGCCACTGAAGCCTACCGGTCAACCAAGTTAAGCGTCTGCTTTCATCAAGCTCATGACGACCGCTGGCAGCCTCGTCGTTTACTTCACTGTTGCCCTGACTTCCGGCAGTCAGGGTGCCATGACTCAGGAAGCTGTTCACCATGTTCAGATCTAGGATAAAGAAGCAGAACTTAAAACTACAGGCAAGATCTCTTACTGAGGTGACTATACATCAGGGAATCACAGTTTCATTTGAGCGAGAAATTGTTGATTCACCTGTTTCACGTATTTTAAACTGCATATTTCTTGTGCTGTTAGAACAGTCCGTGACCCTTCAACAAACTTGTTGGGTTCCAGGATGTAATTAATGTGTTGTTCAAAACAATAAGAATTAGAAGAAAACTGTCGCCTCTGTCTTAGAAGTGAAACAAGTAGCCACCGTGAGAGCTGTAGACAATAATGTATTGTATTACACGTTGTGTAAAGAATCTTTCTTCGACATTTTTTTTTTCAGCCATTACTAATATTACTTCCTGAGGTTTAATGTCCCCAAACCGCCATATGATTATGAGAGACACCGTAGTGATGGGGTCCAAGAATTTTGACCACCTTGGTCTCTTAAACGTGAACCTAAATCTAGGCACACGAACTTCAAGCATTTTCGCCTCCATCGAAAATGCGGCTGCCGCGGCCGGGTTTCAATCCCTCGACCTGCGGGTAGGCAGCCGAGTGCCTTAGCCATTAGACTACCGTGGCAGGTCTGTTTAGCCATTATGTACGTCTACTCAAAGCTTAATGCTCAATCTACTCAAGGCTCGATCTACTCAAGGCTAAAGGCTACTCGGCATGTGATCATGTTTGTAAATAATACAACACTGAAGTGTGATGGCTTAATTGTGAAAGTCGCCACAAGTTCTCTTTCTGGTGTCATGGTGAACTTACCAATGGCAAAACTCTAGTCATCACAGACTGAGCATAGTAATTTCAGTCACTTTCCAATATTAATAACTGATCACAACACTGCATTACAAACTGGCTTGGTTACGACATAGTGCGAAAACCAGCATTATGCAAACGTCACACGTATGGTGCTGTCTTAAAATGTGCTGTCCGAGAAATTATAAGCACTTGCCATCTTTAACCTACTAGTCCTCCAAAAATAAAACCTAATTTGGGTAGCCCAGAGTGAAGGTTGAGAACACTTTGAATGAATATTCACTCAATAGTGTGCACTCTTACTTTCTTCCCTGCCTGAGACAAAAAGATTGCGCTTGACTAAGCACTGCAGGCGATTGAATAGCTTCATATATTTCTTTATACTTTAGCAGAATAAAACGTCATTGTGCACTTCTAAGCAGCTGTTACTTATTTTCGACTGCAATTCACCAGAGCACACCATGAAATAGAGGTACGCTCAGCAAAAGGTCTAAATGTGGCAGTACTGCCCACCTGCTCCATAACGCATCATTATAAAGCAGTAAACTTTAGTGGTCTGTTCAAACTTCAAGACACATCTTTTCACAAAATTGCAAGTTATGTTACCCCAACTATTTTATAAACTATGTCCTGGATTGTTTTTCAGAGTTGTGACAATGAAGTGTCACCAGGCTCAGCATTCAAAGACGTTTGAAGCAGTTAAAGCATTCTTCAAGAAACATTTTGTCCACTAAGGCTCAAAATTTTACTGTAATTATGCGGCATAAATTTTCAGATTCACAGTTATTAGTGTTTTCCTTCATCGACACAGCTGACAGGAATGTTTTTAGATACTGATAGACTAGGAGCTGGCATATAGAAAAGATTTTGGTTTGGATGCGAAACAGGAAACTGTAACGTTGGCAGGCCCTTGTCATCAAACCGGATGAAATCTGGACTGGTGAAGTATACGGTGTAATAGGAGGCTGTCTAATCGGGACAAAGTTGTGAGAAATTTCATAGGAAAATATTTTTCGACGGCTACATGGCAGCCTTGTTAACAAGTTAGCTGGAACATTTTGAAATGCTTTTGGAACCGACCCAAAAATCCGCCTTGTCCAATGCACCGTCTTCTCTACTCCGATTGACTCACATGGCAGCTACAATCTCTCTGATTGATTGAAAATGTGACAGTTTCACATACTTTGATGACCCAATTTGACAGCGTACAGAATACATATAAAAATAAAAAAAAGAACCTACATACTAAGCGACCATCTGGAAAAAAAAGAAATGTCCATGCAATATGGACACTTATGACACATGCCATAAAGACAAGTAATAAATCTACGACGTTTGGCCACACCTAATGTTTCATTATTCACATAAGTGAAAGTTAGGCCATGCCTTGTAAAGCTACAGGGTATCTTTGTTCTCAGTGGCAAGCGTTTGCATGCAATCAAGAAAAGAAAGTACTACATGTTAGTCGACAGCTTCATGCTTTTTATGCTCCCTCACAAATTACATACCGACGAAGCTAACTTTTCATCTATCGGGCAAGATACTTACCAGACTCTGCCATGACCTGGTTGGCTGGTGACGCGGACCTGAACAACGCAGCAGCGTGACCTGACTAAGGCGGTGGCTCGGGCAAATCGATTTGCATCTCGCCATTCCGGTCATCGAGCCTGACGAGGACGGTGCTGGGCGATAGACTGCCCAACACTTCCTTCCTTCTTGAGATCAGACACAACCGTGCGCCCTCGTATTATTATTACACGGCCTTGCGAGAGAACTAATCACTACGTTAAAGACTCAGGTTCGAAAAAAGTTGATATTCAGTGTGCAGGAGACGGGCAATATTCCGGCAACATTCAGAGTCAAGGTGGTGTAGAAACAAGCAAAATAAAAAAAATACAAGAATTTTTTTTCTTCTGGAAACGAAAAATGTGCCGACGTCTAGAAATTCTGCCTCCCCCAATCTCTATAGTACTACCAGTTCGACTTGCAAAATAGTTTTTTGAGCTCCAATATTCACAGAGACCCGATTTAATGACAAAGCACTTCAGCTGTTGTCAAAGTAAACTCCTAGATTAAGCCACATGGTGGCTCCGCTTCCTCAATTGCTCCTTCCCGCAAGATTATTGGTATGTTATACTTGGAAACAATGGATATAAAAACAGCACAAGAAGAAATACATTTTAGCAGGCGTAGTTTGCAATTATTCTGCAGTTTGTTCTCTTACGTTGGGAGAGCTAGATTCAAAGCTGCTTCGACTGACCTGTTCACCTGTCTAAAGTTAAGACTTCTTTACTGATCTTTGCATACTTTTACTTAAAACTTTCGTGGGGAAATGAGAAAAGTTCACTTCAGGCGCCGAGTGTTACATTTCTACGTAGACGTACATTCTTTTCCTTTTTTTGTTCATCCTTTACGTGTCATATATCTGGGACTATTAGCTGTTCAGAGAATTATCATTCGGCGTGTGCAAAACACTTAATGAAGTTTCAACTCCAAATCAGTGCTGAAGTCCAATTCGACTGCTCTTCACGATGAACAATATGTTCATACTTGAACGTTTTGCCAGAAAGTGAAGAAGGAAATATAGTTTTCTGTGCTCAGCGAAATACCTCTTAAAATTCGCTAAAAATAAAAAGGAAGACGGCTTTAAAACGGAAACATGCCTATAAATTTATGGAGGATTAAGGCATGAAGAAAGTATCAGTGATCACCTCCCCACCATCACACCTTATGTCAACTCACCTTTGACATGGATGGCTGGTTTGTAGTTAGGCCAAGGCAGCTTGCATCCAGAAGTGTGGCACTCGAAATCTGGCAGGATTCTTTCAATCTGCAATAGCGCACAAACTATAAGTCACGAACTCATGGCGTTCGCGAGACAGAAAGGGTGCAAAGTAAAGCCACAATATACGAACACAGTGACCGGCAAGTGGCCCCAACCACTCCCACTTAAAGGACTCCCTCACGCCCCCGAACGCATTCATAAGCTCATCGGACAAGGCATCCCCTCCTGTGTTGACCGTGGAAACACAGAAACCCTGGATCATCGATCTCCTGCTCCACTGTCCTGCTTTCAGCGGGGCAAGAAGCAATCTCCTGGCAGTCTAGGCTAAGCTTGGCCTCCCAAGGACAACATCCAAGCATCTGATCTTCAATTGCTACTGGTGCAATGACGCTAAATATGTCTTATTGACACTGGTCGACATTACAAGGCTCCGAGAGCACTTGTAATTTTTTTTTCTCTCTCTCTATTAGGGGCGAAGCTCCAGCTCCTTATACTGTGGGGACGTCATAGTCATAGTAGCCAGCTGCATTGCATTGCATGCCAACAAAAATGGTATCACAGCATATCCACGGAGCGAATGATGATGAGTGGGGCGAAGCGACCGTTAGTCAGTCCGTCCGAGCTTCAGTGCGCCCATCCGTGCATCTGTTCACCTGTGCATTCATCCGCCCGTGCCTCGGTTCATGCATCCATACGCTTCGCTCCATTCGTCATCATTCACCTCCTAGATATGCTGTGATTTTTTTTAATCAACCCTCCCTCACTTCTCTGCAATCTATTATTTTACTCCCATTTTCCTCTCCCAGTGCACCTCTGCTGAGGTGTCCTTCTTAGTGTGAGACAGTTGCGGGATGCACAATCAAATTTCTTCCTTTTCCCATACAAAAAAACACTACCCCCCCCCCCCCCCCCCCCCGCTCTTCCCCATTGTGGCTTGTTCCTTCAGCCAAAATATGCAATCTAAGGAAGCATGTTTACCGGGCCCGAGTCAGCAGCATACTCTTACGTGGTCTCTGGCTTCTGTACTGGCATTTGGGAAGGTTTATGTATAGTTTTTCACAACGAAGGAATTTGCTGCTGTGCACAATATAATATTTATAGGCGCAATGAAACTGTCATGCATGCTTTCTTTAGAAATACCCGCATTTACTTACATGAAAGAACTCTAAATCTGTTTTCCATGCTGGAAAACGATCTAATCTAAACAATATTCAGCATCGGTTAAGACAAACATCAGCATCAATGTCTTCATCAGAGTAGCTTATAATTGTTATGTGTGCTCTTATAGTTTATTATTTCTTTGTCCTTACCTTTTAGCCTGCCTGCCCAACCCTGTGCTTCACAACGCTGTGCATCACCATTTCCAAAACCGGGCCGATGCCGACGATCAAACCTCCGCACAGTAGTCCGTCTAGCTGACCGTTCAAAGTGTCCACGATAACCACCTCTTGAGATCTGCTCCGAGTGCAACGCAAAAATTATTTTTACACAATATCACCGACAGTGCAATATCTGCTTCTCACTGCAGCATTGTCTGATTTCAGTGAGTCTGAACAATTTATGCAATATCAAGGTGCTAAAAGCAAAATAATAGTGTCACAAATAAGTGTAAGATGTATGACCTCCTACTTGCCCAAAAGTGTGTGCATTGCCTAGGAGCGGCCATTGTGACCCTTGTGATGAGTGCATTAGTACACTCAAGTAAGCTCTTCCAAGTTATAGCATCTGTACCCTGTAGACCCACGTTAACCTTCAAACACTCTTACGCCAGGGATCGAATTTTCTTTATTAGGTAATACAGTGAAAGCCTGATCCACTATAAAACCTGATCGTGAAACCACCCAGTTCAGTGGTAGCATTACGCCATAGTTGTGTAGATGGTATGCTTTCATTTCATCAGCGCTTCTCCACTTTGCGGGCTTTCGCGGATGGTGCTTGCCTTAACACTTTTTTTCTACTCGTTATTTCCCGACACAATAAAATATTTGAATAGTTTAACAGGCGATCTACTTAGTAGTTGTTACCAATAATTATCAATTTTTTTCTTATGTTGTGAAATCGCTCTTGAAATAAGTGTTTGTATTGCACATCTTGAAAATGCGCTTCTTTAAAACCTACTTATGCTTCTTTTCAAAATGTTATGGTGATCTTAATAATGTATGTGTGTATATTTTCAACGCAATCTTTTCCACAGGTTAAGATTTTGCTACCCTCCCCCCAACATAATGCCTCTATGGCGATGCAAGTAATTTCTTAACAAGTAAAAAAATGGAAGATTCTACGTATAGTGGGAAACGATGATAAGCGAAGAACGAATGAGGAAGCTCGATATATCGCTTTAAAATCAGCACGTAACGAGGCGGACATAAATTATGCCTCACCTGACTTCCATGTATGATTATCATGTTTGGACGCTTCATTTACCTTCGTCATCTATTCACGTCATGTGATACCGAACTTGGTATATGTGGACATTGCGAAACAGCCGCGAGCGCATATGAGCGTAGCATGTGTCATGTTTTACATGACACGCATGCCATGACTAATTATGTTTGGTTGCATCATTTACCTTTGTCGTACATTCACCTCATGTAATACCAAATTTGGTATATGTGAAGCTAGCAAAATGACCGCGAGTGCACCATAAGTGGGGCATGTAGTCATGTTCTTACATGACACGCATCTCATGATTATCATGTTTCCATCAGTCATATAGCTTGGTTATCTATTCACGTCCCGTAATACCAAATTTGGTATATGTGAAGCTAGCGAAACAGCCGAAGTGCATCTTGGAGCGTGGCATGTAGTCATGTGTTTACGCGACACGCATGTCACGATTATCATGTTTCGACGTGTCATTTACGTTCGTCTCAGTTTAAATACTATACACACAATGGGCAAAGGCCTTTCTAACAGTAAGCTGGCAACCAAACGGATTGCCATAAAGGTCACGATGTATCTCTGAAAATACCCCACCTAATGATTTCTTCCCTATGGAATTGGGACCACAAAGTAGGGTTCTGTCAAGGTAACGTAATGAGCACAATTGATATATAGCCCAGCTGACACCTGTTATTAGTAAACACATTCATGTAAGCTCAGCTACACATCATCAGAATGGTTTATGCCAGCAAACACTCCAGAATTGTGGTAAAATGCAACCAAGATGAATGAAATAGTTACACATATGGAGAGGTGCAGTGCCATGGAATCGGTTGCCAGAGGCAAGGTATTGGTGCTATGACCGCTGTAAAGCTCCATAGCATGTACAGGTAAATCCACTTCCACCAATAATGTTATATTAATTCGGTGAAAGGCTAGTTACAAAATACGCACATGAACCAACGGCAATTATGATGGCTACTCTCTACGTGAAAGACATTGCAAAAAATTACACCATCTCTCGCTAAAGGGGACCATGCGTAGATACGAAGCAGCTTACACTGGCGGCGGCATTGACGCTGGCACTCATCACGGCATTGCACAGGCGAGAAACCTGGGGAGGCGCAAAGCTTTGAGTAATAGACTGGTGTTTCATTGGAATATGCCAATCGCTGCTAATGGGCAATGAGAGACTGAAGACTCCAATTGTACACAGAGACCCGGAGTCAGATTTTAGTTTATGCGCACGCTGCAAATTTTTATTGTTAAACAACGCACAAGAGAAATCTCCCACTAGCACTACAAGATCCATTGCCTAGTAAATATATATATATGGGGCGGCCAGTAGTAACAGCAGACAATTTTTTCAATCAAGAAACTCGTCAGCAGACGCTGCTTGCGTCAACATTGCGAGGAGGGAGGGGGAGTGTAGGAGAAAAGAGAGGCAGAGGGCACGCACGTCCACAAGTGGAGTGCGGACGCCACCGAATTAAGCTCACTCACAAGATGCTTCTAATCCAATAGGGAAAAAAAAATGGAGTGAGAGGAAATACTACAGCTTTTCTTTTATGTATTGCATTTCTTCTTGTTTGTAACCTTGAACCAAGTCATAACCACCTAACAAACTAGCCCAACAGTATTGTTGACTACCTGGCAGTCAATACCATATCCATTTCTAATGCAGCCACGCTGAGGTGGTTGCCACATTAATATGCAGAGTGGTCAGGCTAGTGCAAATGCAGTGCACATGTGATTACAATATGCCTCCTCTTTAGCTAATCTGTCAATGTCATGGGGTGTAAATTTGCATTACAGAAAAAGTATTTGGTTGTTATATTAAGAGCAAGCCAAATAACTTTCCCTCAAAGAGAAGATGAAGCGTTTCAGAAACATTCTTCCACTTTATTAAATGTATCAAATAAATGCAAACAAAACACACTCTGTTTAACAAAAATGCATTGTGGCATCTGCAAGACTGAAAAAAGAAATGCACTGAAGAAGGGTCTGAAAGGTTGCAGAGAAAGCAATTCAATACAAAAATAAAAATTACATGAACACCTTCATGACAACACTGATAAAATTTAAACAAAAAAAGAAGTGACATGAATACCTTCATGACACTGATAAAACAACTAACAAATTCGTTTACCAAGACTAGGACATTGATAGACAGAAAATGTGTCTGATGCTTCAACAGTTTTACATGTCAGCAAATGCTACAGAAGAAGCATAGCAGTAGACATTCACCGGGGTATCAATATGCTGCAATATTACTATGCTGTCAGCTGGACATTGCAAGGCACGTTAAGTCTGTAAATAGAGCATCCAATATATTCCAATGATTATAAAAATCTTGAGGCCAAAGAAGTACAAAAAATGCAAAAACTCTTTGAAAGACTAGAAAACTGTGCAAAGGAACAAGCACAAAAAGTGCCGAGTTGGAGAGTACATGTAAGAACACCTGATGATCCACATAACAAGTATGACATAAGTTGTCAACTGCTGCACTCAAAATATTCAATGAACAAAAAAGTACGTTGCATCGAAGTTAAGAGCTATCGATGTTGAATAATAGTATGAAATATGAGAAAAGGTATATAGATCTGCAATGCCAAATGCAAGGGCAGGTCAAATGTGTCAGGAGAATAAAAAATAATGAGCAGCTCAGCTGCTGCAAATGAACACTGCAGGAAAATAACTGAAAAGCAAAGTGCATATTCATATTTCAGTCAATGCAACACTGAATGAGTCACAGCCAAGGTCATCTGCACCCCGGAGATAAAAGAAAATCTAACTTTCCAATGTCAAGGGAAAAGCTGCACTTGTAGTCTACATAGCGAAAAATTCGGGCTCAGCTGCACAGCACGCCATAACAGGAAAGAAAGATACAGCAACTGTAGAAGATACGAATGGACCTATGTTTCAATTATATTGAATTGGCAAGTTTCTCTGCCCCATTTTTTTTTTCATCGTGTGTAAGCATATTACCGAAACAAATATTTCAGATGCTAAAATTGAGTCTTGCAATACAGTTATATCAGTGATAACTGGCCCTGAATTGACGAAGAAGTCTCTGCCCCCCTAGATTTTACCAACTCTCCTGTCCGAATTTTAACAGCGTTTTTGAAGAACTACAGCAGATGAAAATTCTTCGCTACAAATAATTGTGTGGTCAAAATGAGATTCTTAAGGAGACCACCGAATGCCAACAAAGCAGAGCCAGAGAGCACATCACATGTGCAGCAGGTACAAGCTCAGTACTGCAGATAAAATGTCTGCAAGCAGTTGCGCGGTCTGGCAGCAACTAACTATGCAACTGGCACTACATCACCAGTAGTCACTGCCATTGCTTAGTGTTGCCCATTACACCATGTTTATCTTATCTTGTCCGGGTGGTGGGTACTGCTGTGGGTACTGTGGTGGATACTGCTGCGGGTACTGTGGTGGGTACTGCGGTGGAGCTGCAGGGTAACCTGGCTGTGCAACATAACCACTGGGGACCAGTACAGCACCTGGGGTCATGCCCACTTGTCCTGGGTTCTGACTGATAAAGGCCAACTGCTTGTAGAATGACACCACGACCATGAGGAAATAGATCTGCAGAGAACAAGTGACAATGTAGATACATATAGCTTTGCAGTAGAAATAATAGCCACACTCAACCATCAAGCATATAATCCTCTATCTACTATGCATCACTCACTACAACTTGACCAGAATAAAATCACTTAAAATTAATAGCCGAAAGCTTCGAATCTTCGTCGAAGCTTTCGAATATTCATTGAATATTGCATTCATAATATTTGTATTAGATTCGATAGAGCATCAGCGTTACAGTTTCTTCATGTTTGCTTGTGTGCGCTGTTTCAACGCCGTCTTTGATCTCCTCGCAATTTATCATGACAAATGATATGGGCCATATTGGTTGTCTGCTAAGATCAAGTGCACACTTTGTCATCGCATTGTATGTAGTGTTCGAGCATTAGTGAAGCATGCACCGGTAATTATCCGCAACTTCATCCCATGTGTAGCCAGCGCTGCCCAGGTGGCACACCTAAAATTTAAACGACGCGCCACCCTGGCGAGCTGGCTGAGAAGCAGCTAGTAGTAGAGAGCCGCCGTGAGGTGTACTATGGGCACATTAAGGCGGCGGTCTCACTCCGGCGGCACGAACACATCGTTTTTGTCGCTTTTCCAACTGACGTGGCGGCTGTTCTTCTTGTCTTATATAGTTGGTTTATGTGTCATTAAAAAGCTTAATTTTTGTACATCTTAAACATATCTATTAAAAATAAGTAAGCTTTTAGCATTTGGGTAGGGAGAGCCAAGAATAAGCGCTAGTTACATGGTTTGGTCTGACTGTGTGTCAGCAGTGACCATTTTCTGAAAAATCTGCTGCAGTTACAGCACTGTTCTTTGCGCAGAACATTTAAGACATATTTATCTATTTCCTCAACGTAGCAAATTATTCTAGCACTTTTACTGTATTGCTGATTAGCTTTTGAAAAGAGCCAAATTTAGTAAATGTCGAGGTGGACTATCCGGCACCTATTCGCTAGAGAAAATTCATTTTCTGGGTGTACATAGAGGATAGCATTTTCCGTTTGAGTGCTCAATTTTATTTATGTACGCCCGCTCACTTTTTAATTATATTGATCTGAATTGGGCAATATTCTCATTAAATAGGCCCACCGTGGCCCATTTTTGCGGAGAACTACTGAAGTTCGTTTGCTGAATTTGCACGTAGATAAACTAGAACCCCTGATCTATTTCCTCAACGTAGCGTTTTTCAATAAAGTAAGCAGAAATGCGAAACAAAGCTCGTGAATTGTCTTAATTTATCGTGCCGTAAACATCAACAAAGTCGTTGTTATCTTGAAATAGCAATGAAATCTAAGCATGCATAGCCTAAAATATAACAGTTACGGTCTCCTGGTATACTTATGCACACGAATCGCACACAAGAACTGCAGGAATATTGCGAAATTCACATTATTCCTATCACTACAACGAAAATCTTCCCCTAGCGCCACCTAAACAGAAATAAGGAAAGCGCTGAATTTGAAGGTTCCCTGTCTCCCCGAATGCGGCGTGCAAAAACATTTTGCCTCAGGAGGAAACGCCTTTTCTAACTTCAAACCATGCACCGTCATCTGTAAGCCTTCCTCCCCTCAGAGTCTCATAAGGCTGCGCGGTACCGCGGGAGAGCGTGAAAACAGGTCGGCAGTATCCTCCGAGAGGGTGGGGTGAGCGTCTTCACGGGAAAAGAAAGGCCGAATTCTTGGAAAGTCCCTCTTATGTGTGCACGTCTTTGTCGCCCTCCTCCCCCCCCACGGACTATAGCGAAAAGCGAGGGCTGTGCGACGACAGTCAGAAGAAAGCAGAAAAACGAACGACAAACGAGCGATACGAGCGAACTGAGCAGACGTGCGTGAGTAAGGTATTTGTGAATATCTTTTTTTTTACCGTGAAATATACGGAGCTTCAGACGTGCTGCGCTTGTTCGTATGAACCCATCACAACAAACAGCACAAACACGAAACGAGGCACACCTACAGGAATGAGATGAAGTCTGTTTTGTACTTTCTGCGTGTTTATTTCATTTATTTACTAGGGGAAAACTACGGTGCGGCAGGAGTTGAGGACGCGTGTTCGCTTTCCGCCTTTATATACGACAAGCGCACATTTCCATAGCACCGAAATGCGCGAACACCAATGTTCTGAAGTACCCCATGACGGCGTTCTTCATAATCACTGCAAACTCGCTCTAAGGGGACGCGGGCGCTTGCAAACTCTTCTCTCGGAGTCAGCTGTGAATATCCGTCATCGGTTTCAATAAACCACAAAACCGAGCAATATTTATTCCGTTGCTCACTGCATAAACTGGCTAAAATCATGCTACTGCCTGAAAATCTTGCAGATTTTTCAGCCAGTAACAACGAAGCGAAGTGGCATGAAATTTGCTGAATGCACGGCGTGGTGTAAGAAAGTACTTCGGTGCGGGGACAGCAATGAGGCACCAGGGCTCTTGTTTTTTTCTGCTTTGAAGCACCCGCGACAAGTGAGGTCTTTCAGGGAGGCAGAAAGGCGGATAACTTTTGACTATGCTCCCACTGAGCAGGTCTGGTGGGGGAGCGGCAGTGGTGAAGCCCATCTATATTTCCTATGCACTGAGGGTTTATGCCACTCAATCTAAGGATTGCAACGTCGAGTAGGGAACTTGTTGGTTTTCTTCGGTGCCAGTGTACAACACCATGCGACAAGGCACCCTGCCGACGCTTTCGCCTGAAGGAGAGAGAGAGAGAGAGAGAAAGGCAAAGGAAAGGCTTATATGATACCCTACACGGGGAGGGGGAAGGGGAGAAAAAGAATAGAGAAAAATGTCAAGGGCATGCGGCACCTGCTGACAATTCGTCATTAGGAAGTCTGCTGTGCGGAGAACTGTCAATGCGTCAAGATAGCAGCTCCTTGACTCGTTAGCGTGAGTCATAAGGCTGACGAGTAGAAATAGCCGATCTTGGACCTACGCCTAGTAGCTCGAAAAGAACAGAAACGTTTCTGAAAGGGATAAGTTTATAAGAAAGTGTGGTGACATCGGTGTGCATAAAACACGTTTACATGAGTGCGAAACATGCGCTTCGCATTCATGTAAGCAATGGAAGGCGCATTGCACTAATGCGTAGGAAATGGGCAGTTTTGCGAGTGCCGGTCGATTCACGGGCCGTAAATCACGATGAGGGAAATGGTGGCCCCCCGTTGTGCGAACTTCGTGCGTCCCTCTTTCGCTATAAGGAATTTATTAATATTAGCTCAAGAAAACAAAAACATTCGAGAAACAAGTGGGACGAAGCAGAAATGTCGGGAGCTGAGATATTTCTGCCTCCTGCCACTCCTTTCTCAAGTCATTGTTATTTTGCTCGCGCTAATATGTACCTATTTATATAGTGGTTGATGACGCAGAAAATTGTACGAATTTCTGTTTCCCATGCTCGAGGCACGACTAAGCTAATGAGTTATTTTTTTTTAGTTCTTTTACATAAACCAACTCGCCCAGCTACAAGTTGCTGTAATCCGATACTCGCTAGCTGTAATCCGATACTCGCTCGCTGTAATCCGATACTCGCTCGCTGTAATCCGACACCAAATGGTAGCTGCGGTGTACAGAAGACGAGAGGTCCTGCAAACGGCGTCGCATCACCTTTCCGAAACGCCCGAAACGCGCTTGCAAAGTCGGTGGGCTACTCTGGCATTCGTGTAAAATTGATTACAGCCTGACAGCTCGAGGCAACTGCCAGTCAGTCGGCTGCCAGCTGGGGCGACTAACTTCATTCAACAAGAAGCCGGCACGCCGTCTCCACGGTTGTTGGGAGTGGGGTCCAGTTCGTCTTTCCTCAATAAGAAAGCACGTTTGCGTATAGCCGGGCGTCGACAGTTTGCCGTAAGCCGGCACGACAACTGGCGCATCACGACCATGTAAACGGGGGTAATGCGCTTGAAAGACGTATCCCACAAATGCGCCAGGCAGATCTGGATTTCGAGGGGTAAGTCGACCCAGAGTACTTTTCACGACAAAGGAACGCCGACCACTCGTCGTGTTGGTCTTGTGTGCACTTCTCGCACACTACAAGACATCTGCGAGGACAGAAAGCAAGAGCTTCTCGGGACTAAAGTCCACTAACTTTTTCTCTTTTACCTAAGTAACGACAACTGCCTCGTTTCCCGACCCTCTCTCACACACAGCCGGTGGCTGCCACCATGTGCTTCCCAACTAGGAAGACTTCCAAAGCCACGTACGTATAAGTAAATTAGCCACGCGCCTATCAGTGAACAATGTGCGAACGCGACACGCCTTTCTCCTCCAGCTAGTCCCCCGTCAATAGTGAGCGAGGAACGCGTTTTACCAGGTACCAAGAAGGGGTGCCCAAGGCGACACCACTAACACCTGAATAGTCTAGATGGCCTCGCACGAGGGCAGGAGATGTGGAATAACAGCCACTATGCTAGCCTGAAGGTGCGAGGCAGCATGACGAAGGGGGAGGCAGACTGAGTGAGGATAAGGACGGACACAAAAATGCATGCTCAGCACGGAAGGAGACAGTGCTGTAGACACTAGAGATAGAACGCATTTCTGCCGCATCCTCTGGTGTCCACTGCTCGCGTAGAGGGCTTCTTTAGAGTTTGCTTAGCATGCACTGCGAGTGCGTGTGGGAGTACCTGCAACACAAGTGCCTTGCCGGGCTTCACATGAGTCATGACAAATCATAAGGATAGAGCTTCACGGAAGAGGAAGAGAGCCGCCTTCGCGGCATGTCGAGCACGGGCAGCAGCTGCATTTTCACACCATTCAAGGTAAGACCATTTCGATTACTGTGGTTTCTTTTGATAATAAAAGCGCGCAGCTACAGCAGCAAAAAGAAAAAAAAACATTATAGAAGCCTGTTCTTGATACGGTGGCGAGCTCGTTTTGTACCCCAGACGCAATGTGGGCTCCGTAAAGGAAGGAAGGAAGCAGAAGGCAAATTGTCATGTTGTGGGCGACATTCTTTCTATAATCAACTTTACGTTGCCAGCTACACTGCTATACTTTACTCTATTTTATGTTGGCATGTTAGTTTTAGCGGCTATATATGTACAAAGACAAATTCGTTAGAACTTCTGTTTTACGGCTTCAGGTGAACAAAACTGTCCAATGCTATATCCCGTACTTTGTCACTGCAGCGTCTATAGGTGCGTGTACAGGACGCTGGACACGCAGTCACTCCTAGATAATGCGCGCCCGTGAGAAGAAAGTGCTAAGATCTGCGGACGTGTGGTGTCTATAAAAAACCTTGTTTCTTTGTGTATCTGAAATGTCGCTGCCGTGTATCAAAAGGCTAAGGGTAGGTGCTTCTTAGCGCTGTAACGAGAGGTCTGGGCGAATCAGGACCTACAGCACGCTGTGTGTACGTCACAACGCTCCTGCTTGCGTGTTTATCTGCTTGGGCGCCTTTTATTTGTCATGACCTTGTGCTCCGTCTATCTTTCTGACCTGCACTTGTCCGATCGAACAGCATATTTGCGGGCAGAACATTGAGCAGTGGTGGCAAAGCCCGGCATTTTTGTCTGATGCTGCTTTTTTCGCAAGCACGCGGCGTGCTTGAGAGCTGAGCACTGTAACTGAGAAAGTGTTCTATAAAAGCTAGACTGTGCTCAAAGTAAAAAAAAAAAAAAAGGTGCGAGATGCACCCAATCAAATGATTTAGTACACACGAGCGCTTATCCCACAGCGCACGGACACGCGCGCACACAGCGTGTCACATGCCCTATCCGCCCAACCATCCTCTCAAAACGCTATGACGCACTTGTCAATCCGTAATGGTTCATATTTTATCCCTGCCACCCTTTTTTACCGTAAATATGCTTTTTTTGGAAACAAAACTATTTAGTTTATATATTGATTAATTGATTGATTGATTAGGTTCAAGGAAGGCAGCCCAAACACCTGTATCATCTATCTTGCCTTTTATCGACATTCAAGCAACCCATAGTAGACGACTGTCGGGAGAAATTCTTTTCAGTAATTATCCCGACTGAGAAAAGGACTCGCCCTTTTATTTTGAGTTTTGCATCGGTCCCTCACCACACCAGCTTATTATTCATGCCAGCTTTGGAAGTGTAGTTGCTACGATCCCTGTGCATCTGGTGCTAGCTCACTAACCACATGATGTACTTTCCTGTAAAATTTTCAGGAAAGCGAATTCGCCGGAGAACAACAGAGAGCAACGCCAAAGCGCCGCCTGTACGCCATGCTTGGACGACAGTGGTTTTGCCAGAGAGGATGACGCAACGTCTGAATACTGGGACAATTTCGGCATCGTCGAGGAGTCGCTGCCGGGCCTGAGTCTGGAGACAAGCGTCACAACTCAGCCAGAGGAGCCGATCATCACCGGAAGACGAGTTGTGTCGCTGGCCCATTTCGTGAACGCTGTTCGTAGTCTCGACGACCACAGCTGTCCTAAGCTGACTGGACGTTTTGCACTCGTGAAAGAACGGAGAGAACGACCTTGTATATATCGAATGGCAGATGCAGGCTCAGATTTGACGATAGCAAAGACTCTTTCTCGAACAAGCTATGAGGTAGCAATTCACTTCTTTGTGTCGGGTGTGTCATCAGCCATTCACGTGCGTTCTGCAGCAGCAATGACCGAGAGACATGACTACAGAAGCGCCAATGAACTTTTGTAAAAAGTTCGTGTGTGATATAGGATAACGGAAAATAATAATAAAACATACACCTTCATTCTCTGCTGTCACAAGTTCGCATCCGAAAGTCGTGATTATATGTACTTTTGCTTTGTGCGATTTCACATTTCCCTGAATGTATGCGTTGTAGTTCTGCGGGCTTTTTTGTGTGTGTGATGTTCAGGTGTCTTCGTGGCTGTAACCAAGTGCTGCCGACGCTCGTTTGTACTAAATAAATTGTCACAACAACGTGTATTGACTCAATCTTGCTTACTGCATGACAGCCCTTCATTGCATAGCATATACACAACACTAAGACTCGTTGCTTGAAGATATGTTAGCCGACATAGTTATTTGAATTGACCAATCATGCATCCAAAAGCCTTATCCAGTGCGACAAGATCTTTTCTTCAACTCCTTTACAACTATTGTATTTGTGTACTCATGTTTTTGCCTTGCATGCGCTTTACGAACTCGAAATGGGTACGACATAGAAGTAATACAAGCAGCGGCTGTGTAGAAAGATGCATGGGAGATGCACTGTACCATAAGTCTTCCCCTCCCTTGTTGCACTCCTGGGAGGTTTGTGTGAATCCGCCCCAGTTTTTATCATGAGATGTTTATAGAGCTTGAGGTAACGGCCTCGAATCTACGAGCTTGCAGTCAATAACTGATTTGGGCGAAACGATCACTCTTCATGTTATTGCCACGACCTTTACAGGAAAAAAAAATGATGTTAAAATAGCGTACGCGAATAGAGAAGTCGTTCCTTGGACAAGGAAATAACGCACCTGGACCATTCAGGCCACGCATGTGCGAGTCTCGCTCATATGACACACAAGAGGTAATTGCTTCATTTTTGTCATAAAAATAGTTTGTCGACTAGTCCGATGGTTTGCGTACGGCAACGTGATAAATAAACGCTGCATCAACCAAAACATGAATTCATACTAGCCTGCTGAAGTTTCAATTCTAATGAAATAAATTACGCTACGTATAGTGGGGAAAACTAATGATTATGCAGTCGGCACGTGCTGGGCACCGTGAGTCACAGCGGCCGCACTTCTTAGCACGCGATTTGCCTAACTACCCATTTTTTTTTTTTTTTTTTTGAAAATTTGGAAGCTTAGGTCATACTGGGAAGGAAGTATACATAGTCAAATATAATTTGCCTTCTCCTGTCCCACCGAACCGCATCATGCTCCAGCAACCCCAATCATTTGTAGAACGAACTGTTCCATTGAACCTCGCATGAATACTTATAGTCCAAGTTTTGATCTCCATTGTATACATTGTTGTGACCTCCGCGATAGAGTTTTTCACTCAACCCCGCATTCCGGCACTGTATGGAACGTAGAGCAGCTGGCCAAGCAGGCTACGCAGCCTACATGAGGGATCTCTTGAAAAGCAGTGACCGCAGGGGTCAGGGGCTAGTGAGCATGGAGAGAGATGGAGGTGTCGTTGAAGGGGAGAAAAAAAAAGCCCCTGCTCAGTGCCTCATTTCTTCGAACCGTGTCAGCGCGATTTGCACCCCCTCGTCATGCAGTGTGGCGCGCCGGCACACGTGTGGCAGTTCACCTCCGAAATGTTGGCCTTCCAGTCCTGACTTGGTGGCGCCGTCTGGTATTTTTTCCAGAACTACTCGCAATATGGCGACAGTAGAACCGCCACCTTAAAACGTGCTCTTGTACACCTTGTGCGCACTATAACTCATGGTGAATGCCATGCAACACTGCCACCGGTTTTGTTCGACGTGCGTTGTGTTGTAGGTACTTTGGAAAGCGCAAGACCAGCGAAGATTGGGACACTTTGCTAAGAACTGTGACGCAGCGGGCCAGCAGCGATGCCAGTGATTAGATGTGCTGTGCGCAGTTGGGTACCTTCGCAAGACTTGTCGGAAGGATAGAATCTGTCCGATGTGAAGTACATGCATGTATGACGGGGAAGAAGCAGTTTTTCACAGAGACAGCAACTACGATTTTACGGCGAAATGCCATACATTGTACGACGTAAGCTTTCAGATAAGTGTGTTCTGATTGAGCGAGCGAAGCTAGACATCATATGCAGTGTGCTCGTTATATGTCCGCTTTGAAATAAAGTTAGTGTCTTAGACAGCACTGAGGTAGCATTTGGCCCAGCGACAGCTGTTTTTGGCAGCATGTCAAATTTATACAGTCTGTAGTCACAGCTCTTGCACAATATTACAGAAGCTGCTTCCCCACACACTTTCCTTTGTTGTGTTTTCAGCAGCCAGCTGAACACACAATGCTTGATCGCACTCTT
This sequence comes from Rhipicephalus annulatus, assembly GCA_013436015.1. NCBI lineage: Eukaryota > Metazoa > Arthropoda > Arachnida > Ixodida > Ixodidae > Rhipicephalus > Rhipicephalus annulatus. The sequence continues at coordinate 82,455 of WOVY01005667.1, forward strand.
AAAGAAAAAGGTTTTGAAGCCGACGGTGAATCACAAAATAAATGTACAAGGCAAGCTGCAAATATAAAGACCAAAAAGTGTAAAGTGGAGATTAGTGGTGTTAGCAGAAATGCAAACATGTCGCAGCGGTCGTGCTTTAACGAAGTCGACTCTCCGTTGCCTGCAGCCCATTTGCAAGCTTGCAATCAGCTGTTGTTTAAGCCTGAGACTTTTTAAAGAATACCTTTAAATAATAATGGTGGTAATAATGGTGGCAATAGATTATAATGGTTCAGTGTTTGACATACAGTGTGTGATCATTGATCAGTAGTAGAACATGTCTAGATCATCACGGTTTTTCTAGCAGTCATGGTTTTGTAGCTGGTCTGTAGCTGTGCTCATGACAGTCAGACGTAATACCATATTTACTCAAATGAGATTAGTTTTTTTTTTTCAGATTTTTGCTACTAATGTCACTCCTCACAAATCAAATGACAATTTTTTTTATTCCCTGGATATAACGAAATGCCGCCCCTTTCATTACTGTAGAGGTCGTGGTGCAATCGCATAAATACCGTGTGTGTAATATACGACGTGATGCTTGGTACAGAAGTTTTCATGTGCTTTCTTTAATGTTTTCAAGGCAAGGTTTAAATAAAAGACATGATGTTTTCCAGACTACCAACCTATGTGCATTGGTGAAAAGCTATGCCAGAGCGAGTCAATTATGTTCTGGAATATTTTTTCCTGTTAAAACCTTTTTGTGATTGTGGCATTTGTGAAAATAACAATAATGATGGTCAAGAAGGTTTTTTGTTTTCCTTGTTCGATCATTGCACACGGCGGCATGGTTCACATTAGTAGCCATATTTATTTGTATTTGTTTTCATGACGACCGCCTCTGTTTGTACGCCCGAATGCTTCCGGCCGGGCCCAACAGGGTGGCGCTCCATGTCCCAGAAACGCGCGAGCTGGCTCTCTATAGGGTCACTGACGTTGCATTTTTCACTGTCATAGCATTCCTTTTGTGCTGCCTCCGAAGCTCATCTCGAACGTTGAACTACCAACCAAGAGGCTAGAAAACAGCCGCGTGAGAAGCACGCAGGAAAAGCTGCCTGACGATGACAAAGGCAACGAGGCAAAGCCTGACTTAGAAAACAAGTACCAGGCGATGATGGCGATAGAGCTATAGCCCACTTGAACAGGACGGGCCAATAGCGAAATCAGGCGGGCATTCTGATGATGATGACTGTGGCAGGTACAATGCTGGGCATCGTTTTCACAGCCACGAGCAGCTTCTTAAAATCGCTATTCATTATTTTGAAGTGTTATGAAGATATATGAGAGATATAGTTCCACACGTTATTCTGAAACATTCAGTATTCTGAAATTTGCAGTTGTGAAATATATTTACAATAAACCAATGAACATTTGGACAAAAATTTTCGGAAATATAATGAATCTGAAGAAATAGTTACCGTATTTTTCAGTGTATGAGACCCTGCTTTTTTCAAAATTTGGGTGTGCAAAATTTGGGTGTGCATCAGTGGCTGTGCATTATTTTTTCTCTAGTTTAGTGTTGTATAAGTTTTCTTATGGACTAGCGCTCAGAAACGCAAGTACGGCATTTTACAATGCTAGCTCGACCGCATGTTATGAAGTTTCTTTGCGGAAAGCAAGTAATTTCAGGTGCTTCTTATATATCAATTTTTGCATGGAAACTTGCGAAAAGTGGGGGGGGGGTGCGTCTTATACAAAGGTGCGTCTTATACTACGCAAAATACGGTAATCTGAGGTTTACTATAACGAGATTTCATTGTGTCGCTCGTGGAAATGATGACAAGTCGCTGCCACTACATTGACCTGACAAAATATAACTTATGGCACCTTTGCATGGTCATGTGCAAAGTGAGCACGGATAAAAAATGTCACTGCGCAAGGGCAGCGCTAACAGAGTGAGCTTAGTAGTTGACACACTGCATGCAACTTGCTAGAGACACTCAGCTTCACAATGAAGCAGTTACCGCAAATCATGTGTAGCTGCACTGGTTTTCAATAATGAATCACCGCCAAAATGCCTGCACATACTTCAACGAAAGCCTGAAAGCCCGTCAGCTTGTGCTGCTGTCAGCAATGTCGGCATGTATTCCTTGTCATAGTTTGATACCAACGCTTGGTCTTGCGAATAAGCTGAAGTGTTTTTTTACGCAATGACACACAAACAAAAGAGCACGTACTTTCGTAAATGTTACAAAGGCGTTAGCATTGTTGCTAATAACGATGCACGTAAGCTGATGGAAGTTTGAGGCAGTTAATGCATAGTTATGCTGCGTTCCCAACATCGCCTTTGGGAATATGTCGATTGGGCACCACACTCGAATATTCAAGTTACATTGCATATCATAAACTTCTTTTTCAATATGTTATCGAATTGAATACAATTATTACAAATGCAAATTTAAAAATTTTTGAATATTTACATACTCCTAGCAAAAATGAAACAGCATGTCAAATGCTTAAAATAATCGAGTGGCTTCTTCCCTCGCCTTCAAACGCCAGCTAAAGTTTTTGGCATGCTTGTCTAGAGTGCTTCAGTACTTGTATCTCAGTATGGCATTGCATCAATTTTTCCACTTGCTAATTGCAAGGCTTCAAGAATATTCTGCAATGACCAATGAAGGCACTGCCAAGTGAAATAAAAATAAGAAAGGGGAGAGGACACGAAGCAAAACTCTCAGAGGACTCCAATAAGTCATCTGTGCAATTGCAAAGAGGTTCTGCAGTGCCTTCGACAGTCAATGCACAAATTGAACTCTCTCTGACATGCGTGCTGAAAACGTGTGTGGTGCAGTGCTATAAGAGAGGCTGAATGTTCTCAGATGCAAGCTATCTTTAACCAGGATTTATTAACAAATTAAATCCACATAGCGTGGTGCTTTAAGCACACTTGACAGGTGCATTGATGAATGTACAAGTCATGCCTCAAGGAGTACTTACGCCTCGGGCAACTATGCTTCCCGCAACAAAGGACACAATCAGTTTTCTGGACACGCTACTGAATTACATCTGACAGCTATGCATGTGTAGCAAATGCAATGGGAGAATAACCACAGGATGGACACTTATGTGTGAGTAGTAAACCAGTGATACCTGCAAGGCGAGTCCCAGCATGAGAGAGCAGAGAAGCAAAAGAAGCTGAAGAATACCCTGAAAAAGACATGGACAAAATGGTACGGCGACAGCACTAATATCAAATTAAATCTTAGGACTTAATTCACGATATTGTGGATTATCAGAAACACCAGAGATGTGTGGCTCGAAATTAATTTCAAGCACCTGGAGTTTTTAATGATGCATCAATATAAGCACACACTTTTTGTACTTCACTTCAAAGTAAATGCAACTGCAGTGGCCGACTGACCCCAAGCTTTCAAACTTTGCAACACAACACCATAACTGCTACCCCATCAAGGCCAGTACGGCATCAACCTCCTGTGACAACACAGCTAAAACACCCATTTTTTTTTTCTTACTACGCTTCTGCATACAGCTCATAATTATAAGCAATGGTAGGCTACACAATATAAAACACTTTAGCAGAGATGTAACAGCCAAAATAGAATTTGGAGCAAGTATTGGAACAAGAAAATGTTGCTTTTGGAGCACAAAACTATAAATTTGGAGCAAAATAAACAAATATTTAGCACAAAATTTCAAATTTGGAGCTATATAATGATAATGAAAGAGGCTTACTTTTGGAAAAGAAAAAGTATGTACTAGCAATTAAACTACACTTTACTACTGCACAGCGCACATAAAAACTGTCATTCCAATAAAAAGCAGCATTTTGAATTACCCCACATTGCAAAAAATTAAATCCACCTTAACATTAGCACTGCTGGCGACCTTAATACTTTGGAGATTTGTAAAGCATGAATAATGTTTTTCGGGGCTGCAGAAATGTCATACACAGCTCCAAATCATTGCCAGAAATTTATTTTTTATAAGTCAACTATTATACTAGTACTCACAACTATGCGGTGCATTCAAGCATCAGTAATTCAGAAAAGAAATGTGCCATGCCACATGACAACCAGTATTGACAGCCCTTTTTGACTTGGTTTAGACTTAGTTTAGATTGATAAACAACACTCCGAGACCGATAATGCCACTAGTTTCCCTATCATAAGCTCATTATTAGCAGAGAAAATTAAAATTAAAGTTTACTTTTAAATTCTGAGCTAAAGTTTCCACGTGTGATGTAGTGAATTTCAAAATGAATTTTCCGTATTTTTACAACATTGGCTCATTGAAATTCTCTGAAACCTCGTATGCCAGGTCTAGGGCACCTACAGAAGACAAGGTGCTTCATTTTATCGAGTAATACTGTATAGAACCCGGTAGATGCATTCAAAATTTACTACGTCACGGTGTTTGGTGCAGAAATCTCTTTGGAGTCTCCGCTCACATTTTTTTTCTACGGCTTTCACACTTACCAAGCCTCGTGTCGCGTTAAGAGTGGTGTTTTCACAATTGCGAAATTGTAGTTTACTAATACGTGGAAAATCGTTTGCTCTTTAAAATAACGTCCATGCTCATTTTAACGAACCTAAGCACAACAGCCTTTCGGATAGAACGGACCAATATTCAGCTTAAGTTTGGTCTGCGTATTAAATTAATGCGGTGAAGTTAGCCATTAATGAACCGCAATACAACGGACAATCGACTATAGTGGACGAAATTAGCGGCTCTTTTTGATGAAATCGGGCACATATAGCGTACTTTTGCCATGTTGATGCAGGCTAACAATAGACGACCACACCGCTCTCCACACGATAAAGCCACTGTAATAATCAACTGCAAGCTGGAAACGTTAGTGGCTTTCTGCCAACCTAAGCCTCGAGCCAAGCCAGTATCATAGCACATTGGGCGACGTTACTACTCCGTTGGTCCACAAATGGTTCAAAGTTGCAGCTGACGTGAAAATGCAGCACAAAGTTCAAGTGTGCTCGCCATCTCTCAAAATGAATTTCTGTTAAAGCTAAGTGTAAATAAAATGCCTTTTTTTTGTGTGTTAGATGTTACATCACTCATTGTAGTAACGTTGTTAGGCATCGCAACCAAAGTTTTGAAAGCAAGACGTTCTGGTGCTCTAAGCAGGTGAGCTTCGCTGGCCAGATTACAATATTAATGCGACAGGAACCTTGAAACACTGTCCCTGCAGCTACTGTAACCACACTAATTAGAACTCGCACTGCAATTTTGTTAACCACTTTCTGGTGGTCGCAATCTTTCCTGTGGATTACATGCACCATGCGTCAGCAGAACTAGCCTACCCCCATACTGCTGAGCATTACTGCGATGATCACCGCAAGGAGACGTTAACCCCCTTTCCCTCACACCATAGTTTAGATATTGCACACTTCAGATAAAACTGACTCGTTTGGCCAGATTCAACTGTAGCACGCTTTCCCACAGGCCACTCATTTACTGTGGCAAAGATAGCTTAAGAAGCCTTCTGCATGCAATAAAACAAGGCCAAGAATTTTCGCAACGCTGTGCTGCGGATCGGTATTTGAGGCTCCTGAGAACACATGAGTCAAATATAGCGCAGCATGCGACCTGGAATTTTAAAATAAAATGTCAAAAGTCAGCTCAAGATCAACTTTCTCTTCTCTGATGAATGACGCTACAAAGGCCCAACCCCCTGGCCATCCCAAACCAACAATCAGCCTTAGCTGAACTCAGCATGGCAACTCTGTCAATACTGGAGCCAACCGTAGGAAGCCGCGACTTGTCCATGAGTGTGTGCGCATGTGCAGTGAAAAACACGCATTCGAAAAAAAAGAAAGAAATGCTCGTGTTGACGAGGCACACGTGACATTTTCTTTCCCAGTGCCATCCTTCCCTGCTTAGCTTCCACGCTTTTGTCAGGACGAAGAAGAGAATGAACCATGCACAAATCTTTACATATTATAAAGTCCGCTCTTATTGTATGAATTTAAAAAAAATTTTCTGGCAGTGGATTCATAAGGCAATAAGCCCCTTAGTAAATTATTCCATGGCTACTCGGAAAAGTGTTGCAGGGCACCTTCAAGCCATTAAAAATGCCTTGTGAGAGCTTTACTTATTGCACCACACCAAGGAATGTTATTGTACCTTTGATGGCATACTTCCCACCGAAGAAAAAATATTCCACCTGGCCGGAGCTACAGCCAAACACCGCTACAACAAAACTGATGGGGTGCAGAAAGAATTTCATTGTAGTGAATTTGAAAAAAATATAGCTGATCTGCGCTAGCAAAACAAAGAAACGTTTATTCTCAAAATTCGAAAAGTGTCTGCTGCCTTCTTGTTCTTTCCAGCAGCATCACGACGTGATTCTCACCCATGCATAGCGAGGCCATGGGGAAAAACACGCTAAAACAACGCCTACAACTGCTTTCGTGAACGAACAAAAAAACGGTTGCATTTACATGTACGTTAACATCAGCAGCTTTCTGCCGTCAAAGTGTATCCAACAATGCAGAGATGGAAGCAGAGTATCGTGGGAGAGGTCACTTCTGCCTTATTCTATGCCATTCTTATCCATCACTCGTGCAAGCCGATTTTTTTTTTTTATAATGCGAACGAACAGCCACTCTGATTAGTTACCACACAGGCCAAGTGAGAATAAAACCGATAAGCATTGTCATTGGAAAAGGCATCGTTCCGTGGTTGCACCCAGCAGCTGCGTAAAGGAAGCCAAGAACGGAGTGACAGCTTCAGCTTCAAATCGTCTGTGGCTCAAAAGCAAGCCAGTGGCAGAAGCAGGGCAGTCTCACTGCCATCACTATTGAGCAATGGCGGCGCCCATGCTTGCTGAACAGCGGTGGTTTTTGGTGGTCCAACACGCGTTTTAGACTTTTTCTATATATTTTCAGGTTCTGAAAGTGCAACAAATGTTAAATATTGTGTTTACTCTATATCAAGAAATATCCTAGTCTGGAATCGCATCGTGAAATTTCATTGAAGTGGAACGGCAGAAGAAAAAGTGTTCGTTGTGGAAAACAATATTTATGCATTGACTCTTGTGGACTGCTGATGGGGAATCGCGAATTTCTCGTAGCGGAAATTTTGTTGAGCTGCGTTCGTTGTAGTGGGGTTCAACGGTTTTTAAAATAGCAATTTTCCACCCAAAAACACAAGGGTAAATTAATATGTATGTTGAGTCTCGTTACATAATAGAAGCATAGAGCATGAAAAATTCCTTCGTTTATTTGCGTTGCACATACAGCGAAACCTAGTGATACGGATCTCACGGGACCACGAAAAATATGCGTATCATCCAAAATTATCACCAGAAAGAGAAAATCAGCATGTGACAAAAGAAGCCTGACGTGCATTTTCATTTATTTTTCAGGGCCGTAGCAACATCAGAGA